>MU905891.1:0-14077 GCA_036418205.1 Ostertagia ostertagi | reverse complement strand
GAAGGACAGCGGCATCGCGGAGCCGGATGTTCTTCGTCTTCTTCACTACTCCCTCGATGTTCTTGTACGCTCCCCAAGCCGCTCGTTTCCTCCTGCTCAGCTCTGGAGCTAGATCGTTCATCATATTGATTTCCCGACCTAGGTACACGTAGCTGGAGCATTCGGTGATGTTCGTTCCGTTGAGCGTGAATGGGGCATCAGGAACCAATCCGTTTCTCATAAACATAAAAAGCACCTAACATAGCATACCATCGCTTCGAATAGAGAAGGGTCAGACGAAATATTCATCAACGTCTCCAACTCATATTTTTTGTCCAACCATTAGAAGATCGAGAAGACAGGAGTACAACAAAAAAATCATAGGTATAACAATTGACAAAATTCATTCATGTAACCTATAGCGAGTTCTAAAATCTTACGCAAAGCTGGGTCCACCTTGGGTTTTTCTGGCTTCTCCTCTGGTCGCGAGCTTCTCGTCCCTCGCTTTGCTGAGTGTGCTTCTCGTTTTCGCTTACTGTTATCGTTTTCATTATGGCCGTTCCCCACACACCGAACCTCCCATCCAGCGCACCGCTGCAAAGAAATTTTTCTCTGCCTTATATCATCTGCTTAAAACAACAGAATCATAGTACAAGCGTCAATAAGTCTCCTTCTATTATATTCTCATTTTTTTCAGAATTCGTAGCAATTACTCCACAAAAACTTGACGAGCAATAACTCCAGTAAAAGTGGTTACCTTGACTATTCCCAACTTACAATGAGGTCCGTTTATGATTAGTAACGAACCAAGACCCTCCAATTTATCGAAATTGAGAAGCTGCACAGAGTTCAAGACAACCAGTGTCCGCTGTTACACAAAGCAGGCTCCCTCAAGACGCCTAATTTCCAGAGGTTCAAGCTTTTCTTATGCTAGACTACAACATTTTAACACATTGACGACAGCGACGTGTCGCGGTTGCGACTTCAGCGCAAGGGATGCTCCTTTTACTTTATATATCTGCCTTTTTTCGTGCAAAACACTCCTTACTTTGATAGATTCGAAAAAACAATACCATAGTCGTCATCATTGGAAGTAATGAAAGAGCAAAGACCGTTAAAAGATAAACATAAAAAAAGCCGAAAAGCACGCATGACGACTGTCGTCAGTGACATGTCAATATAATGAGTACAACACTCATTTCTATTCGATACAGCACTGAAAGTACCGAAAATGCTTGAAAGATTCAATATAACATTGTCCCATTTGTGCAATAGTAAATAAATAAAAAATAAAAAAGTCGGTGCTAACTTAGTTGGGGGGGCACGCGGCGGCGCGGCAGTCTGCTCACCTGGGCTCTCGAGCGAGACAGTGTAAACTCGAACATTCCAGCTTTTCACGCATGTCAAGTGACTGCCCCCACCCCCCAACCCCCTAGGCTGGCTACACTCCCCCTGGCCCACGGATTTTGAACATGCCAGGCGAGCAGACTGCCGCGCCGCCGCGTGGCCCCCCCCAACTAAGTTAGCACCCGAAAACCGACCAAATGCTTTTGACTAACATAAGACGTACCCGATTTGTCAACAAGGAAGCAATTTCTGAAAGGACAAATATTATCATGGAGGGCACAGCGAGGAGCGAGAACAAACCGGCCGACTGATGTTGCACAAATTAGGCGGCCACGAATAGCACCTTTGCCCGAATGCGATTCACTGGAACATACATTTCCTATAATACAGAAAATCAGAGTATCGATATCACACCGTGACCGCACGATTGAAACGACGAATACGTATCCAATCACTAGCTGCGATCGCTGCGCTCAGACGACCGACTATGAATGCGCCTTCACTCACTCCGGAGCTTCTCTCCGCTGCGAGGAGCTGATCTACTTTAGGCGACGTGAACTCTTGCACCACATGGCCTCCTTACTGGATGAGACTAAAACTCATCTTAATCAACGAACGAGCTATTCAACCGACATTAACACCTGACCATTCTCGCATCTCTGCTTTTGCCCCGCCAAATTCAAGAAAGAAACAGCTGACAAAAACCAAACCATCCCTGCCACAAGGAGCCACTCTCGGTTATCAGTCCGCCATCAGACAAAGCTGAACATAACACTGACAAAGTCTACTACTCCAAAATATACTAAAAACCATTCTACGTCTAATATTCTCTCGAACTTTGCATTGAACTCTCGGCGTCCGCGGGAGGACTGTGTAAATGCAGACCTATGGTGACAACCGTACCACGACGCCTGAATTTGCCTCGAGTGTTGGGCGCGCACGTTTCAAGGAAACAATGAGCAGTATTTTTTTACCAGGTACTCGACATAAAGGCTGTTAATTCATACTCATCAGATGGCTATTTCCTTCTCTTGGATTGCACTCAAACACACAATGTAACACAAACATACAATGTAAGTAAAGTCTTATCTGTGAAGCTTTTTTTCGCTGGGAGACCTGCAAATCCGCAGCAAAAAAGTTTCGCGAAGCGCAAAGCGGAAAATTCGCTTCCTGTCTTTGGTGAACCATAGCGCTCCTGAGTATCATGCAAACCAGATTCTAGCCCATTATGGGCGCTTTCATAGTAGGTCGTCTGATTATAACGATCGCATAGCATTAGGTACGTATCGATCGCTCAAATCGTCCGTCACTTTCGACTTCCTAAGGCCGATGTCAGACTTTGCGAATCGCGCGATTCGCTAGCGTCCGCGGTCGCGTTGCGGTACCAGCCAATTGAGTGATTCACTGGCCGCGACGCGACCGCAGACGCTAGCGAATCGCGCGATTCGCAAAGTCTGACATCGGCCTAATGAATGGTCGTACTATTTGGACGACCGACCGACTATAAACGTCCATCAGCAATGGCGTTGCTTGCTTACCACGCGCTTTCCAGAGACCAAAACTGGCTCGTCCGCGGCAACCAAGCCCTCCATCCCTGGCTCTATGAATGGGTACTAGACTTGGCTGGGAGGCTAACAACACTCATTGTATATCGGCTGACCCCCGCAAGTCATTGTAGTGGTCAAGTTGCATTTAAGATGCTACTATTATTCTGAACGGATTGCTATACGTGACGCGAGCTGAAACGAGATTGATCAACGTCCAATGGTTTATTCTTATTATCTCAGCAGTGAGAGGATTGAATGGTTCGAATACAATACAACAATTGTAATAGCTGAACTTTCTTCGTCAATCAACATTTCACAACTACCTGACGTGAAGCTTCCCAACAAATTAAGCATCCAATTGGACGAAGCATGTTTGGCGACGAGTCTACGGTGAGTAAAGTTGCTCAAGCTCTTTCTTTTGGACGGATTAACGGTAGCCCGAGCGCATCTCACGCAGTGAATTTCAGCCACTAGAACACTGGGTGAAAAAGGGGGTCGTATTTGCCTCGATAGAAGGCGCAGTGGATCGCAAGCACTAGGGGTTACTGTAATTAGGGGTCAGCTACAGAAAGGTTCGTGCAGCTGTTCCTCGCTCATTGTCATCACAGAAATACGCCCAGCACAAAAAAGAACCAGGATGACCTGGTCGGGGACATTCTCCCTGAGTCATCCCAAATATCCATTTATATTCATATATTTATTCACCATTTGACATGACCAAGTCGTTTTGATCGATCGATAAAAGGAAGGAAAAAACTAGGAAGAAAAGTAGGAAGACTAGACGTCATGAATGTCGTACGTGGAAGTGCGATTCACTGACTAGAATAGTTGAGACAAAGCAGCACTACTTGCCAAGATTCCTAGAGAGAACAAATGTGTTTGCATTTGGGATTACTGTAATTAGTTTGATCTCAGAACCTGTGCTACATATAAGTAATTTTCACATGTTTCGGAGGCTGAAAGAACAAATCGTCTGGTTCCTTCCAAAAAACACACCAGTCAAGGTCAAGCCTTTTAAAAACTGAAAACCGAGCAGCTCGTTAAATCGGCTAAGCGCCGTTGTTGATGGTCAGCGTGCGTTGTCATGGCAAGCGCAGTCGCTCAAGGCCTACCCTAGCGTTCCCTTTGCTCGATCACCGTGCCCATAAAAAGATGGTGAGCTTCAAGTAGCTTTATATTTACTTTTCTTCAAATGTTATCTTCATAAACACATAGTGTTTTAAAGAGTATTTTGCGTGGTTGAAAACCTAAAAGCACATACGGAGATTATCCCAAATCTCTGGGAATCCGCTCCGCTTAGGATCATCCTTCATCGGACGGTAGATTAGCCACAGCTGAACAACAATAGCCAGCAGCAATCCATTGGATCTGTTTGATAATTAGAAAGGAGGAGACAACTCTCTTGTCCTCCTGTGTGAAATGCTAACTTTTCAAAGTATATGTTTTTTCATAAAGTAAATATTCTGTTGATCACTTAACACAATCTCTCTGGAGACAAGGGGAATAGGAAATGCAAAGTGTTGCTGTTATCATTTGCCCAAAAAATGTCGAATATATCCAACTCTTTCTTTTCGATGAACATTTGTTGCTATAAACGTATTATAATTAATCAACGTAGATGCTTGTTCACAGAACTAATAGAAGCCCAAAGCCAACTTCCCGTGAAAGCTCTAGAATCTTTCTGCTTCAATACTTTATTGTTAATCCTATGACTTGAATCCCATCGATTCTTGATAGATCTGAGTGCATACAATACCGCTCACAGAATGTGAAAAAATGACGGTGATTGACCGTCGCACCTATCAAAGACCGTCGCACTACCATAACTCCGCTGAAAGCGAATGAAACGGAAAAATTTAAACTCCTATAGATACGTCTCCTCACAACGAGTTCCAGGATGTGTTATGGGTCGGGATCGGTTAAGTAGGTCACCAGCTTTACCTTTTAAGCTGGGGCAAAATCCAATTCTGACCTCAAGGTAGAACACCATTCGTTAGATCCCATGTTTATGTGCACAGTAGTCTACCGCTCGCACACTCCTCCTTTTTTGATGCATTTTTATCCATGTTTCACAGTCGTTCCCGATGCGAACGAGCTTCAATTTCTTTTCTTTCCGAAATTGCGCTTAAGCGAAATGTATGATCGAATGGTTATTCCAAGAATATGACATATTGTGCCGTATAATGGCAATAATGGCTTATGAACAAACGTTAAGGTAAACTAGATAAGAGACAATACCTCACCCTTTGAAAAAAATTTACGGACAGAGAATACAGAACTAGTGTTGAAATTCATACAGTTGTACTCGGCGCGATGAATGCTATCCGATGATATATAAGTTATACCCAAAGACTACTTTGTTTTTACTCGTTTTTTTCCTTCGTGATCGCTAGCCAATGACCAATCGCTAGCTGACCTCGTAATTACCCTACGCTGCGAGGGTCAATGCCTCGCGGTGTTATCACTCCTCTTCGAGGCATGTTCGGCTTCCGAATACCGCTAAGCGTCGTTTTTCTGAAGCCCCTTCAGATTCCCGTAGTTGGAAAGGAGTGAGAAGCGATCCACTCTAGCTTAGGCCGTGGAACGCCAGCGAATCCTCCTGTGGCACAGCAATGCAAGTACTGTATGGCGCTTTGTGCTATTTTTTATTTTTATTTTTTTTTTTTTTCTTTTATACGAATTTATATAATTATATTTTCAAAATTATGCCGGATTGGGGCACGACTGGGAGCCCATTTCACACCTCACTTATTTGCATTCGTTCTTATAAGGATTGGTGTCGTATTATTTTTTTTGATTTCCTCTTTTTTGCTAGTACCTTGATTTCATGGGGTTCCCCGTTGGCCAGTCGTTGTATTCAGTTCCCTCAATTTATCTCATTTTGTCAACTTGATATGTACACGATAAAATATAAAGAATGACGAATTCGGGTTTGATCATCTCTTTTTTACTTATCAATCTTTTCCAAATTCTTTTTTGCTGGTCATTGGAAAATGTTACGAATGGGAACTGTTGCCTAGTCTAGTCCATGAAAAGGGTCAGTGATAGGTCCACGTCGTTCAGCGGATAAATATTTCAAGCCTAGTTAGCATGGTTCTATATCTCAACCAGGGTCAACCGTCCGTTCGAACTGTTCGAACGAAGGGGTCGCATTTTGGTCGGAAGGGGGTCGCAATTTCGAGGACTGCCAGCCACAGGCGCGTGCGTGGCGTATCCGAGGGCAAGACTTGCTTGTGCAGACCGCATTAGATTCGATTAATTATGCACAGAGAGACAGTTTTAGGCAAATTAGTTTTAGTGTCAACAGATAAAAGTGAATCAGTGATACTGAGATCGCAAACTTATGAATTTCATAAAACAGCAGAATTCACGACATTTACAGTACCTGCGGGTTTGCAAGGGACGTCTATAAGTTGGTGCCTTGCGCTATAGTAACTCAAAAGATAATGAGTACAGTAGGTAACCTCGTAGGATGGAGCAATCGTGTCATAATTTTGAAAACCCAAAGCGCCATTCCAGTAACGTTGCATTGCTGTGCCACAGGAGGATTCGCTGGCGTTCCACGGCCTAAGCTAGAGTGGATCGCTTCTCACTCCTTCCAACTACGGGAATCTGAAGGGGCTTCAGAAAAACGACGCTTAGCGGTATTCGGAAGCCGAACATGCCTCGAAGAGGAGTGATAACACCGCGAGGCATTGACCCTCGCAGCGTAGGGTAATTACGAGGTCAGCTAGCGATTGGTCATTGGCTAGCGATCACGAAGGAAAAAAACGAGTAAAAACAAAGTAGTCTTTGGGTAATAACTTATATATCATCGGATAGCATTCATCGCGCCGAGTACAACTGTATGAATTTTCAACACTAGTTCTTTATTCTCTGTCCGTAAATTTTTTTCAAAGGGTGAGGTATTGTCTCTTATCTAGTTTACCTTAACGTTTGTTCATAAGCCATTATTGCCATTATACGGCACAATATGTCATATTCTTGGAATAACCATTCGAATCGTTGGTCATACATTTCGCTTAAGCGCAATTTCGGAAAGAAAAGAAAAGTGATTGTGCTCGAAGAATTTGACGTATACCGATATTCAGAGCTAAATTATGTAAGAACCGCTTTGCTGCATTCCAATAAACAACAAAGTTGTTGCGCAGTTACATACCTAGTTCAAGATCTTGTAGCCGTTTCGTCGTATTTCCTCCAGACTTTGATGAAATACGCTTTCAAAATTTGGAAATGTCGTAAAATTGAAGAGCTCGTTCGCATCGGGAACGACTGTGAAACATGGATAAAAATGCATCAAAAAAGGAGGAGTGTGCGAGCGGTAGACTACTGTGCACATAAACATGGGATCTAACGAATGGTGTTCTACCTTGAGGTCAGAATTGGATTTTGCCCCAGCTTAAAAGGTAAAGCTGGTGACCTACTTAACCGATCCCGACCCATAACACATCCTGGAACTCGTTGTGAGGAGACGTATCTATAGGAGTTTAAATTTTTCCGTTTCATTCGCTTTCAGCGGAGTTATGGTAGTGCGACGGTCTTTGATAGGTGCGACGGTCAATCACCGTCATTTTTCACATTCTGTGAGCGTATGTACGAGAAAGCAACCCAATTACAAATTAAGTTAAGGATGGTGAGTTGTTAAAAGAAATAGGCAAAAGTAGATGGGGGTTATCGAGGGTCCTGATCACGAATATGAGGTCCATTTTGGCGCTGGCGCTATTTGGCGCCTAGACAGCGCCACTACTGAATCTCACCAAATTCGCTGTAAACTTGTATATAGGGGTTATTTGGGGTCCTGATTACGATGACATTCGTTTTGTTGTTAGCGCTATTCGGCGCCTATTTCCTGCTCGTCTGCGCCCTCGCACTAATTAGATCGCAATCAGGACTAAGCCTTTGGTAGTGGAGGGCTCCAAAGTGAGTAGGCCACTCCCTGTGGTCTCACACACTTCAACTTTTGCCACACGGTGCTTGGTTTACCCACTACACCGTTTCACTCCCCTTCCCTAGGCTTAGTCGTAGGCGCGTAAGTGAGAGAGCTTCATAAAAGCAGAAATTTGTGCTAAAACAGCACAAGCGACAAAAAAATGTCATATTCGTAATCAGGGACTCAAATTACCACTAGATACAAGTTTACATTGAATTTTGTGAGATTGAGTCAAGGCGCCAGCGCCAAAAATAGATCTCATATTCGTGATCAGGACCCTCGATAACCTTGAGGAAGTTTCAGCGAAAAATTCTTTTGACCCATTTCACCCCTACTGGGGTTGTAATAGCGCAATAGTGCCAAATCTTGTTTTCTTGCTTATGTTTCTACTGTCTGATCAAGGTTGATTTTAGTACGTAAACTACGGATCTATGTGCTCGTTGTCGGCGGGCTGTCTTTCGTTATGTCTTTCATCGCTCTTTCGCAGATGGCTACTGGTAAAGCCGAAGCAGAAGGAATACAAACCGAACACTTGACAAGGTGATTGTGTGTTTTCTCTCCACGTGTTATTTTACCCTCTTTCTTTCTATTCTTCATGAATTCCAGTTCTTTGGACATTGGTCGACCCTAGCATATTTTAGGCAAGGTATTGATATGGGTTCATTCCTAGCAAAGTATTTAAGAGCCGGAGAGGTGAGCACCAAGTTTTGATGTTTAGTTACTCATTGAGGATAATGAACATACTGAAACAGCAACATAAATTCAGTTTTATATAGTCACCGAAATTTGCAGGTGAGAAGGATAATATTTTGCCCTGATTACTCTCGGGCTGTAGCTTTTCTACATACTGGAGCTGTCATTGACGGCAAAAAGGTATGTAATTGTATTTCATGTATGGCTTCTATTCTTTTACTTTTATATTCGCACATATTCTGGTTATCACCTGAATTATTTGAAAATTGAACGAAATGGTCTTCACGTCTGTCTTTCTAGAAAAATGAGCCCTTACTCTGACGCATTTCTTATCAGATTTTGAGCAAAAGTGAAATGTAAGGAGTAGCTTGTTCTGCAAGTAACAGGCTTGTGACTTTTTTCACATTCAAAGGTGTGTGGCTACGGTCGATACGAAGCATGTCGAGGAACAGAGTCGTGCTGATGAGACTCTCACAGAGCATAGTGTGTTAAGCGATCACGGCTCTATGCTCTCATATGCGGACGCGCCTGTAGGTAAAAAAGTCAGCCGATGTGTTATACTGAGAAGCAGGCCGAGCGCCTTTTACTTCCAGAAATCGAAGAGAAAGAAGTGTTGCGTTTATTCAGTCGGAACATTATGTTGCTATCACATTAGCACTTGTATGCAACGTGAATGCACTGAGCAGCTTTCTGGAGAACATCTTGAACTCAATTGTCGAGCATTTTCGTGTGGGTGAAATGGATTTATTATGAGATTTAGTGATATGGATAGTTTCCTGTTTTTTTTTATCATTTGGCTCTTGTACTTGTTTGGTTATACGAAGTTATACGAAATGAATTAACAGAAATGGCTCACCACAATTAGATATTCCTCTAAAGGGCAGGTAAAAATTAGTTGCAGGTTCACGAACCGGTTGTGGTAGTTGCTTACCCACACAGCGCCCAACAATTTTGGACCGATGTACGAAAGAAGAAGAAGATATGGGAATTCGATATCAGAGGCGCGTGCCACTTGGATATGTATAAAGCATTGACATACGTTCAGGTAACAAACACGTTTATGAATTAGAGTTTTACCTACTATTGCCTGACTGAGTTTTGTGGTGACACAGGCTGTTCTTTTTTCTATATTTTAGGCATCTGGGTATGAACAGATGTTTCTCAATATTTAGGTGCAACTCAGTTACTGCGCAAAGGAAAAAATCTGCAGATAAGTGTTATGAGTTGAAGTGTGCACCATGAAAACAGTGGTGAACGTGTTATGGGTTCCGGAAAATTGGCCCAATGAAGACGAGTGGGCTTTATATGCAGCAAAGGCGTAGTGTGAACTGCGAGGGGGTCTTTATTGATGTATAGGCGGGGAATGGGGCGGGACTAGGGAAGGTTACAGTGCATGCTCCTACTAAGCTCATTCAAGTAAGGCCTAGAAATATCATCTTGCTTCCCAAAACGAATGTCACTTGCCGGAAAGGCACTTCGCGGAATCTCATGTTGCTGTTTTTGGTAATCGGTGCTACCTTAATGGTCAGATTCGCGAGGGGAAGTATCGACCGTTTCAAACGGATGAAGCAGAGACACGATAACAATTTATTTTATAACGACGATACAATAATCGACGCGGTTGCAAGCGAAATAACGAAATACAGGAGGTATAAGCCTCCTAGCGAAGAAAACAATTAGAAAATAAAAGGTCCAGTATAGAGGGGAATGGAGGGGTCCGGGCGGAGACGTTCCCTTCTGCAATTTCTTGACGTCCTTAAATAGCATCCTGGTTCCCGCTCAGATCACTCCGGCGCTTGGTAGGTCGATGCAGCGATCTGGGTTCTACCCACATGCCTCCCCTCTCCGAAGCTGCTGTCCTCAGCAGCTGGGGCTCCATCCTCTTGAGTTCCGGTAATGGTATCAAATCAGCCGTTTTTCTTTTAATCGCTTCATATAAAATCTTTGCACAGGCCACTGTGCAATCGGTTCCGTGATATGACAATGATGCTTCTGGTGCTCCCAGCTCGCAAAATACTTTGCCATCCTCGATTTTCGAGTTCGCCGTTCTGAAAAACTGTCCAGAGCCCGCTCTTTTTTCCAGAGTTGCATCCAGTAGTTTCCAGACATCTGCCAGCTTTTTCCACGTATCGTAATTCTTTGCAACGACTGGAGGCCAAGCCGAAACTATGCGGCCACCGCTCTCAAAATGCCTTTCGCATGCCTTAACGACTTCTGTAATTTCATCCTCTTTGAATTTTTGCTCTAAAGGCCAAACGATTACCCATATCGCGTGTGCTGACCACTCATTGGTTGAGAATCTCCCTGAGCTGTATAAAAGTTGCGGCTACCCTGGTCGAGATTCCTCGCTTGGGACCATCTCTTTCTAACAAAGTTGCAGCTGGTGGTGCCGCAAAAGCAGTAGATCCGTCCTTGATGGGCCTTTTCGCCCTCTCCTCCTCTTCAATTTCTTTCTTCACTTTTTTTAATGCGGCATCGTAAGTCTTCTCGAAACCGTAATCTTCGATTTTTTCATGCCGTTTTATACCTTCAGTGACGCAAACAAACTCGGTCCAGTCCATGCACTTGTCATAGGCTAGTCGAATTACTTTTTGTAGGGCTTCTTCATCTAAACAAACTGTTCCATCTTTCCAGAACTTTATTTTCGCTGCCATTTCGAGGTCCGTCCTTATAAAGATGCTTGCTATCCGCCATGCATTCCACAGCGTTCCCAGTGGCCTCTTTGACAACGCTCCTGGCAGCTGTATTCCTTTCAGTTCCTCCAATTTGACGTCCTTCAGACATCCTTCTTTGCAGACGAATTCCAGATGACCTTTTTCTCGGCTCGAACGTATCTCGGCACCTCTGAAACAAGAACTGGTTATTCTATTGACCTTAGCTTTCGGCTTCCTTCCTCTCCTGCCCCTATTTGTAATAGTATCTACGCGATCATCTGGAATATAGGGCGGTACCACTCTTAGCATATCGAACTGAACTCGTATCGGTTCTACATTTTCCCCGATTCTACTGATAACTGCCGAATTGTTGCTAGTCTCTATCACCCGAAACGGTCCTGCCCACTCACACGTAAGTTTGGGGTGGGAACTCATAGCCTTCTCTTTCGGGGACAACATATACACCCGATCTCCCACTTTTGGGTGTTTACTTTCATCGACCTTGTTTCGGTTATCGTATTCAATTTTCATTTTTCCTCGAACCCGTTCATTGTACTCTCTGACCCGTTCGTGGACCTCCGAAACCGCCTGCAACAACTGCGCTTTGTAATCTTCTTTACTTTCATCCAATGTGTACCATGACACCCCACCATTTGGTATCACTCCTGAAGGACAATTTGGGTCTATGCCATGCAGGACAAAATACGGGCTTTCCCCGGTAGACTGATGCGGTGTTACGTTGTACGCAAACATGCAAAAGGGTAATCTGACATCCCACTCCATAGGGATTACTGTGCTTCTCCGTAACATCGCTATGATCGTTCCATTCAGTCGCTCTGTAACACCATTCTCCCTAGGGTTGTACCCCTTCGTTGTCACCTGCTCAATCTTTGTTATTCTGGTCAGTTCTTCCATTACTCGATTTTCGAACTCTGCCCCTTTATCCGACATGATAACCTTCGGCCAACGGCACCCTTCGCAATCCAACGGGTGAAAATTGTCTTTGCTATCGTTTCCGCAGTCTTATCAGGTACTGGATAAGCTGCTGCAAATTTAGAGAAGTGGTCGATGACCGTAACTGCGTATCGATTGCCGCTTGTTGTCATACCCAGCTCTAGTACATCTACGCCCACGATCGGTGATGTTGGGCTGTTAGTGGCAATTGGTTATTACGCGGCGGTGTTATCCGCGGGCGTACGTTGTGCGCAAAACAACGCTGGCACTCTCTAGTCCATTTGTGAATATCGCGCACCATAGTGGGCCAGAATACCTCCTTTCTTAATCTGTTCAGTAACTTGTGGGCACTAAAATGTCCAGCGAAGGTTCCTGCATGCGCCTCATGGAAAATTTCATAACGAGAACTCTTCGGTACCACATACACTAAGCTTCCGTCAGCTTGATACATTTTTAAATCGCCGTCTTCCAGGACAAAATCAGCAATCTGCACCGGTTTTACAGCTCCGACCCAAATTACTCTTCCTGAGGTATCTCCACTCCTGAGCGCCTCTAAAACCTCTACGAAATTCGTCGTCTTTTTCGAGTTCCGCTAACCATTTACTTTTCTTGTCCACGAGAATACAATTCACCACCGCCTCATTCAATCCCTTCCATCGACTCAACGCATGTCCTTTGCGCGGCTCCCCTACTGAGCGCATCCGCCACAACATTCGTTTTCCCTTTTACGAACTTAATTTCCAAATTATAGCGTTGCAATTCTAGAGACCATCGTAAGACTCTCGCCGACACATTACTACGATTGAAGAGGGCTGTTAGCGGCTGATGGTCCGTTAGCACCACTGTCCTCAAGCCGTAAATGAACATATGAAACCGTCGTACAGCCATCACTACCGCTAATGCTTCTAAATCTGTGACATGATAACGACGTTCGGCTCTGCTAAGACTTTTAGAAGCGAAATACACGGGATGAAGTAGTTTATCATCCCCTTCCTGTGAAAGCACGGCTCCCAAACCTACTGTGGACGCATCCGTGCATATTCACAAACGGTCTCGATCCATCTCTTGCTTTCTCAATGTTAGGCTGGGTTAAGACCGGAGCAGAAGAAATCATCTTTTTCAAGTTCTCGAAAGCTGTCTGATGTTCATTATCCCAATTCCAAGATGATTTTGGGGAGGTCAACGAGAATAAACAACTTGAAACCTTTGCAAATCCGAGACAAAATTTTCTGTAAAATGAGGCCATACCAAGAAAAGTCCTCAAATCTTTCACGCTCTTGGGTGTCGAATAGTTCTGTATTGCCTCCACTTTCCCTGGATCCATGTGGATGCCCTTGCTGTCGACTACGTGCCCAAGAAAACGCACACTACTTTGCATCAGGACGCACTTTTGGGCCTTGAGCCGCAGACCTGCTTCCTGAAGCACCCTGCACACACTCTTTAGCAAGTCTACGTGCCTCTCTCGCGTTTCCGTGCAGACAATGATATCGTCGATATAGCAAAACACCTCTGAGCCTAACAGGTCGTGCAACACCGAATCCATCAACCTTTGGAACACGGGGGGGGCTGGTACTCAACCCAAAGGGAGTCACAGTGAATTGAAAGAGGCCTTCCGTTGTTGTGAAAGCCGACTTTTCTTCCGCTTCGTCCGTCAGAGGAATTTGCCAGTACCCACTGCACAGGTCGAGTGTCGAGAAGTACGACTTTCCTGATAAACTCTGGAGGACTGCGTCAATTCTCGGTAGGGGATACGAGTCCAATTTAATCCTCTTGTTCAACTCTCTATAGTCTACACATAGCCTTAAGCTACCATCTTTCTTTTCCACCAATACAATCGGAAAAGCCCACTCCGAACTGCTTTTCTCGATAATTTTCCTACTTTCCAGGTCAGCAAGTAGTTCTTTCAGTTTCTTTCGTACTCCCAAAGGAACTGGTCGCGCCTTCATTTTAATTGGCTTATGTTCTCCCCGTGT
>MU905873.1:0-10342 GCA_036418205.1 Ostertagia ostertagi | reverse complement strand
ACACGAGTGGTATCTTATCCTCCAAAAAGGGGAGATGTGGATGGATATGGCTACCTATTCACACTTTTTCTTTTTCTCAAAAAGAATGGAGAAGGCAGACTACTGAAGACTTCTTTGCGAGTGGAAACCGTTTTGAATAGGACATTTGCTCAAATCTCAATGAATGAGAGCTAGGACAAGAAAAGAAAGAAATGAATGTGGAAGAATCTAAAACCAGCACGAAGCTTCGTCAGCCATGAATCATTGCTGTCGCGTAGACAAAACAAAAACGTCGCAGCACACACAGTTTGTTCTTCCGACACTTCATGATCATGCGATACTTATAAGCTCAAGAAAGAGTTCGGCGATATGGATGAAGGTCGAAGAAAGGGAAACTTACCTAGTGAAATGAAAGGCAGACCCCTAAGGTCGAACACGCAATTCGCACCGAAGGATATGCGCCGGCGATCTAGTAAGGCCCTCACCGATTAGGCGAGTAGGCGAGTAGGCGATTAGTCGATTAGGCGAGTAGGCGAGTAGGCGATAAGAGAAGGATACGTATTGATTTGTTGCTCCGCCCATTGAGCGATCGCCTAATCGCCTAATCGCCTACTCGCCTACTCGCCTACTCGCCTATCGCCTAATCGCACGTGCGATCGCCAACTCTGAACGCTCCATAAGCTATCGAAGGCTGCTTTCAAAAATATCCATGTGGTGATATCCAAAACGCTCCTTATTTTAGCTGCGCTCACTTTGCAGTTTTCACAGAGTCCACCGCGAATGTGGGGAAACGCCAGAAAAACCAAAGTTCACTACACCCCCTGGTTTCCCACTCCCATCCGTACTCCGTCTGTTTTTAGTTGTTGCCGTGCGGTCCGCCATGATCGGGCCTTCCCTTCCCAACCGGTGCTCTGGTTGCTTTTTCCCCTCGTTCATTTCTCGTTCCTTAGATTTTTCCCCATTAATCGGTCACCAAATCTTGTCCTCATTAACCCTTTGACGACCGCCGTTTGTGCGTGCGTCACTTTATTTTTTATAATTTTTTCTTCAGTAGTCATAAATTCTCCAACAATTTCATTATTAGTAATGAGCACAGTATTTCGCGGATCCATTAGTGTATGTGGGCAGTTTTGAGGCATGAAAAAATGGCAAATAAAACAACGCAAAAACGGAGTAGCCTGCCGGAGTGAGAACGTGTGGGCCTACCGCGCGCCACACTCGTCAAAAGCAGTTTAAAGCAACAGTCCCAGCAGGTGGCGTCGGCGAAACGGCTGCGCAGCCTCTCAGTCCATTCCCACGGAGCTGTTCAGCCCCTAGTCAAGAACGTAAGAAGTGTGACTGAACAAAAACTCACCTTGGAAAGCCGCTAGGCAGGGAGCTGAAGTGGGCGTGGTCGGAATCGGCCGAGGGGATTGCAGTCGTTTCCGACCACGCCCACCCTGCTGGGACTGTTGCTTCTATGCACACGCAGCGCATAACCCTTCCCTCAACAATGCACTCTATAATTTCTGTATCTCCTGAAGATTTTTTTCACTTGTTCTGCCTATTGACTGGGCTGTTGTCGCATGGAACTGTGCTGTACATGGATTGCCATACCAAGGAGTTCTGTGGACCGTTTATGACCGTTTCAGCCGTATTAAGTGGGATTGAGCTTGATTTCCTGCTATTCAGCCCGAGTTACCAGCAACTCTATGGGTATCTGGAACAACTGACGAGTCCTTTTTGAGCTTGGCTTTGGAGGGAAGATGCTCCCGTCCATAGTCAAATCCTTCTTCACCCAATAAAGTCTACCGGACAGTGAAAGCCGTTTGCGTCGAAGTGTGCGCAAAACCCCTGACATCTGGAGCAGTTGTGTTTTAATGAGGAGAGAGCAAAGCCATGCTTACTAGGCTATTTTCATTTCATTGTTTCCGAATCACACCGTGGTTGAGGTTTTGACGCGCCCATCAACTTTAGGTTAGTGACACCGTTCTCGTTTATCTTCAGTACAATTGTACCTACAAGGCCAACTCATTCTTGTCGTCAATATATAGGTACCCACAGAAAGCGTTAGGAACAATTTCACTTACCCAAAGTCCAGCCTGTTGGAATGCGACAGGGAGAGCAAATATGCCCACACCGGCCATCGCCTTCACCAAGTTGATCCATGCGTGCCATGTTCTGAATCAGCTCGGGTTTAAGCATATAATAGTGATTGATGCTACCATTAGTACGTCTCCCAGAATGCATAGTCTGTCCTAACAGTTATGGTTCTGGCCAGAAAATTGTTTCACTCTGGTTATGCTTGATACCTTTGTCTTAATTTGCACGGCTAGTTTGCGATTGTTAATGCTAGTATCACTGCTTCTGTTAGCATGATGAACAGTCGCGCTTGTTACCCTCTATCTCTTTACCGCGTCAGTATGGTATTGGGTTACCCGATGATTTCAGCGGGAATATAGAAGCTCCGCCTTCCAACTGGGCTATAAGAGGGCTTCATCTAGCCATAATGATTTATACTTGTTACTCGTTTACTTCCTCGGCTGCTAATCGCCAGTCCATCTGACCGCAGATTCATCTTCTCTTTTGCCTGCTGACTGCGCTTCATTTTACAAGCTCTCTTCTCTTCTCCTACAGCGTTAGTCCGCGCATTACGCGGGAGGAAGAGATAACAGGAGGTCCGTCCGTAAGTTATGTTTTGTCAGACCGGCGCCGCCACATTTGCTTTGTCCAGGGCATCTTCATCTCGGCAAGCGTGCACATCAAACACCTTAGAGAAAGTTCCTTCTAATGCAATCCACGTCTTCATTCAACCTTGCCTTCGGGGCTCCTCGCGGTCGCTTGCCTTGTACTTCGAAGTCCATCGCTGTTCTTATCGGATGGTCCTGTGGCCTCCTTAGCACATGCCCATACCATCGCAGACGCTGTTCTCGTACCTTCAGCTGGACAGGGGCAGTCTGCATGACCGCTCTGACGTCCTCGTTTCTAACCTTGTCCAGCCGCGTCCAGCCGCAGGCCCATCTCAGCATCCTCATCTCAGCGGAGTGAAGCTGCCTTTCGTGATTCTTGTTCAGGGGCCAGCACTCGCTGCCGTAGAGCATCGCAGGCCTTACCACTGTCCGGTACACCTTCCCTTTGAGCGCTCTGGAGCACCTTCGATCGCAGAGGATTCCAGTGGACTCCCTCCATTTCATCCATGCAGCGTTGACCCGAGCCTTCACCGCCTGATCCACACTACCGTCGGCTGCCAGATCGCTCCCAAGGTATCGGAAGTCCTCCACCCTTTCGATGGTCTCACCATGGCCGTCCACGATCGGCTCTGCACCCTCTTCGGAGCTCAGGAACTTGGTCTTCTTGACATTCAGCCGTAGCCCACCTTCTGTCAGGACTTTCTGCCATTTCTGCACCTTGGCTTGAAGTTCCTCTCTACTATCAGCTATCAAGGCGACGTCGTCAGCATAGAGGATAGTCTTCAGTGGTCCCTCCATGAGCCCCTTCACCAGGACATCTAGTGTTAGGAGGAAGAGGAACGGGCTCAGAGCTGACCCTTGGTGCACCCCGACCGTGATGTCCACCTCCTTCGTTAGGCCGTATGGGGTGCGTATAGCTGCCTTGCTACCTCACCAGAGAGATGAGGTGTTCTGGCACGTTTCGTTCCCTAAGCGACCTCCATAGCACTGCTCGCGGTAGCCGGTCGAACGCCTTCTCCAGGTCGAGGAAGGCTAGGTAGCAGGGTCGGCGCTTTTCGCGATACTTCTCCATCACTTGCCTTGCGATGAAGATGGCATCCGTTGTAGACCGTGGCATGAACCCGAACTGTTCCTGGGAGATCGGGACCAGCTCCCGCAGTTTCGAGTCGACCAGGCGCTCGTACACTTCATGGTATGCGCAGTCAACTTGATCCCGCGGTAGTTGGAGCAGTCCATCGCGTCACCCTTCTGCTTGAAGATGGGGACGATAGTGCTTGTTCTCCAGGCATCCGGCATCCTTCCTTCGGCAGTCACCGTATTCAGGAAGCGGGTGAGCCACCTCACCCCGTGCTCTCCCAGGGCCTTCCAAGCCTCTATGGGTACTCCATCCGGACCAACTGCCTTTCCAACCTTCATCTTCCCAAGTGCACGCCGAACCTCATCCTCTGTCCAGAGTGCGATGGGACCAGCTGTGGCCTCTGCTGTGAGTTGTCTTTGTGGGGAACTCCTCGTTCAGGAGCGCTGTAGTACTCTCCCACCTCCTCCTGACTTCAGTTGGCTTCCTCAGGATGGCTCCGTTACTGCTCTTCACGCTCTTCACCACCCTAATGTCTTGGGTAGCCCGATGCCGGGCTTTGGCCAGTCTGAAGACGAACTTCTCTGCGTTTCTGCTTTCCAACTTCTCGTACAAGGCGTCCATCTCCGTGTTCTTTGCCTTGGCTACGGCAGCCTTAGCGAGCCTCTTGCAACTTTTGTAGGCAGCGAGGTCTTTGGGGCTCCGGGTCTTCTGCCAGCGCTTGTATGCTTCCTTCTGTTTCACGACTCGCTGACCTCGTTCTCAGAACCACGCGCCTTGTCTCCTCTGAATCCACCTCGCGTCTCTCCCAGTACCTCCTTGGCGCATCGTAGGATGATCTCAGCTGCAGTGCCCCAAGCCTGCTGCACTGGTCCCTCAGGATCTGGGAGACCAACTTCCATTATCCTTCGCTTGAGGTCACTCTTCTCTGCACGGTGCAACTTCCACCACCGGATTCTCCTCTCGGTTCTTACCTTTGTCTTCTTGGGGAGCTCCATGGCTATGTCTGCCAGGAGTGGCTTGTGCTGGGAGCCAGCTCCTCGCCAGGAGACCTTGACCTCCTTCACAGTTCTGAGGGATGATCTTTTTACCAGCACATGGTCTATTTCCGTTTGTCGTCCCTCCACTGCTGTAGGTGACCTTATGAGTCTCCCTTTTCGCGAAGAACGTGCTGCAGATTGCCAGATCGTGGGCCGTAGCCAGGTCCAGGACCCTCTCTCCCTCGGCGTTCCTCACTCCTATTCCTCTACCTCCGTGCACCCTTTCCAGCCTTCTGTCACTGCCCTACGTGCCATTCAGATCACCTGCTATGTGGTAGTCCACCTTCCGGGGGCGACGGACTATACAATCGTCGGCTAATGAGGTCACGCCGCTCACGCGGCGAGAATCGTCGCGTGCGGCAGTTGCTGCGGCGATTTCTGTGTGGACCTTTTCTTATCCATCCATGCCCATAAGTTGGCTAGGTGACTGATAACACCAGAGTGCTGGACATCAGTAAGCCAGCAAGCGTCACTGTAAGATCCCTGCAGTGATTTAAGCCTCGCAGTACAAACTTTGTACCGTGTAAAGGTTGTCCTTTTGGATTTAATTTGACTTCTTTATTAATCAGTTTCCTGAATTTCTATCAGAGAGTGATAATCTGGTTCAATCGGAAAGAATATTGCGTATCAAGACACAGAGTAGCGGCGAGGAAGGCTCTAACATAAGTATGATATGATAAGTATGTAATAATGGCGAGCGAAAACGAAACTGCATTTTAAAGGGTAAGGTGGTTCCTATTTCATGTTTCATTACTGGAAACTTAATCTAATCTTACATTCTCCAATGTTTGAATGCTGAGCTCTTTGCAAATTCGCCGCGATATTGCTGGCTGCGGCGGCCGGCGCGGCGACCTACTTACTGCGACGATTGTATAAGCACGCAGCCCCTTCGGAATCGTTCTGATGGCATCGTCAAGGCTGAGATAGAACTCGTCCTTGTCACTTTCGGGGCATCCGGCTTGCGGTGCGTACACAGAGAGTATGGTCCAGTACCCCTCCTTCGTGTCTATCCTCACAGCCATGATCCGATCGCTGATCCTGTTCACTGCGGAGACATGGTCTTTGAGCGACTCCGCTACCGCTATGGCCACACCGTTCCGCTTGGTGTCTTCCCCATTGTAGTAGAGTTTGACACCTTCCCCGATTTCCCTGGCCTTAGCACCTTTCCATCGCGTCTCCTGAAGGCATAGCACCTGGATGTTCCTGCGCGTCATCAGGTCAGCAACCTCTCGGGACTTCCCAGTTAGCGATCCCACGTTCAGAGTCCCTATTCGAACTAGCTTCTTTGGCCGAGGCCGTTCACTCCTCGGTAGCCCTCGCATACTGACCACAGAACTCGGGCGGGTTCTGCGCGCCACTTCCGGGTGACGTCCTAGCATTAACACTGATTCTTTTGCGACTTTTAGACATGTTTGGTGTGACTGGGGTGTTCATCAGCCGGCCTGTCAACCTGGGCCTGACGCTGGTACTAGAACCATTTTTGCAATTTTTGCAAGGCATGGTTAGCCTCGGCAGGGATCGAACTCGCGGTTTTTCGGAGGTGCAGACATGAGCCTAACCTCTTAACCACTCGGCTATCCCTGCCTTCATTTCACAGCTATTCCCTGTTTTCGCGTACCAGCTGCACAAACCCACAATTCGAAACTACTATCTGAGAGATGTGTCATCAATGGATTGTGCTCCCTTTATCTCTCATTCATGCATGACTTATTGTTCCTTTGAAGGAAATCTACTCATCTGGTTCTCTTCGTCGGATACTCCTGTATGATATGAAATGTATGGAGATGCCTTGCCGGACAATTCTGAAGTCTAGTTCAGTAAAGGTTCGTTGTAAATTCAAATAGTGTGATCTGTATCGACTATTCAGCGTATATAGGAAGTAATGTATAATTTTGGGCCAATGCTTATTACATTCAAGATTATGTGATCGAGTTTTCATAAAATGCCATGGAAGAAAATTTCGCAGGAGTTACCAGGGTCAAGCGTGCGTTGAGGAATCCTCGACACGTCGCAGGGGGGGGGTCGTATTGGCCCGCTGGGTGGAAGAGATCGAGCCATTTTGATGCAGTGGGATCATCACCGTCGGAAGACAAATATCAAGGATGAGTCGATGCCAGGCCAGAGGATTTCCAATGAAAATGATATTTCACCCACACAAAATTTTCGTGATTCTGAGGCGTCCGGTAATTCTTAGTTACTTCAGTGTTTTATCACCACACAAGTTAAAGAATCTGAATTTCGCACGCTTTCCAAGAGATATTTCATCTTTCAAGTAAGACCCCGAATCTGAAGGGATGTGAGGTACACGGCGCATCCGAGAAAGGGTCTAGTTGTTGCGCGCTTCAACTACGGCTCCTTGGACAAACAACCTCAATTCAGGAACAATCGAGAGAATTCTGAAAGTGTCCGTGCGCATTTACAGGGAGGTGTACACCATTCAACATTGCGTTAACGGACTCTTCAGGGTTAAATTTATAAACATGTAACCTTTAAAGTTGAGAAACGCTAATCAATCACTTTTCTTAGAAGAGAGAAAAGCAGTGATTCCAAATCTGCTCTTACTTTAGTACATAATCGCCCTTAAAAGGATATACAGCCGTTGAAATAGTGCCAATGTAGCGAAAAAGTACCTTTCGGCGGTACTCGTGCGAAAATCCTCAACGTAGCCGTTTTTTTAATACTGGACGTTTGGAGCAGTTCTAGTAAGCATTTGATAGAGCAAATCTTCTAGTTTATGATGGCGTATTTACTTTTCGGATTGGATGAGTTTGAACGGAGTTATGGCTTTAGGAAGTAAAAAAACTCGCACTCATCACAAATTTTCCTCGTTAATTTTGCGAAAATCCTCAACGTGGCCATTTTTCGAATACTGGACGTATAGAGCTGCTTTAGCAAGGTTTGGTAGAGAAAATCTTCTAGTTTTGTCTGCCATATTAACTTTTCGAATTTGACGAAAATGAAGCAAGTTGTTGCTTCGGAAAGTGTAAAAACTCGTGCTCATCTCGAATTTTCCTCGTTAATTGACCTAAATTTGTTATTTCTTATAACTTTTTGTAATTTCAATACTGATTAGAAAAAGCTCTTCACAAAACTTCCAAATCTGCTTTCAGATTGAAAATTCGTCATATTTGAAGAAAGTTATAATCATTTGAATATTTGTTCAAATTTCAATAGTAAATAAGCTGCTCCACGGTCAACGCCAAAGTCCAGTCAACACACAGCTGGCGAAGGCGGTTAAAAAGCTTCTTTCAACTGAAGGGCTACGTGCAAATTGAGAACCACAATCTGTGTAGTACTAGAATTTGGTAAGTCTTGTGGAGGAAATAAATAAAGACAGATGTTGTCATAGTATGCCATTTTTAGTGGCTAGTTTGTCGTTTTCTGGTCTGTTTCTCGTTTGCGTTTGGTAGGACTCATCAATAATGACAAAATACTCCCAAAAAAAAAAAAAAAAAAAAAACAAACCCCCACAAAAAAAAAAAAAAATAAATTAATGATTATTCTTTGACTTTTTCACTTTTGTACTTCTTAAACGAATTTTTTTGTGGGCGGTGGGGTAGCAGGGCTTTTTTATGAGCAGTTTTGGGGGAGAATTAAACAAGCTTTTCAACCTTTTCATAGTTCGGCTTTTGAAGAGGGTTGTTTCATGGACTTCGGCCTCCGGCGGAGGGTGGTGGGGGGGGGGGTCGTATTTCCAAATTTTCCTCAACGCCTCGCTTGACCCTGAGTTGAACTGTTCGACTAGTCGCAGAATTGCAAATAGTATACAGTAGCTGATGGAGTAAGGAGGAGGTAAGGCTACTTAAATTGGCTTGACGCTGGGTTGATCCCTAGTGTAGCAAGGGGGGTCATAATACTAGTGCTATAGGCCGTCCAAAAATTGTCTCATTCGTTCTTGGTTGGGCATGTTCTCGGGCATGTTAGCTCCTACACGGTAAAATCCCAATGCGAGTAGCTTTACTGCCCCGAGTGGAATTTTCGTCACACCTGATGTCATCTTTAATTTTGGGATGAAATGCCATAATTAGCTTTAGTTGCAAAGCTCATAAAGCTATTATTTTATTCACCTCAATAGTATAGTTTGTGAACGAATACGATGATGAACGTTCAAATGGAAGGGCATCAAAAACTTGCTAGGCTCACAGTAAAGTGATCCTGCGAGCTGTTTCGTCAAGAGACAGCGCCTACAGCCATTGCGCCACCTTTGTCCTTCAACCGTTAATGTTAAAGTTATCTGGTCGAAAAAAAGTAAACCGTTGTTGTCATAATATAGTAAAGCTATTCAATTGAAGATGAGATAAAGCGAGTCGCTATTTTTTCATTATGCAAAAATCAATCCAAAAACAGGAAACTACGCTACAATAACCATCCTACTATATATAATTCGCTAAGTATGTGTGTGTGTGTGTGTGTGTGTAGGTCTGTGTGTGTGTGTGTTTGTCACGAAATTCGTAGCTCGGGTCACAGCAACGATAGCGCCATGGTTCTTACATATGTTATAGGGGGTGGGATGGGAACTCAAGTGGTACGTGATAGGAACTGATAACGACTGATAATAGCTGATAAGAGGGGCTAGAAAGCGAGCATCGCCAATTTCGTTTTGTCGTTCATTGGTACTAGAGCGTCTATACTTACAAGTGTTATGTAGGGTGGTCCCGGGACAATGGTGGTACATGAATGGAAGCGATAGCAACTGATAAGGGCTGATAAGGGGCGTCAGAACGCAAAAGTCGTCGATTCCGTTACCTGGCTCGCATTGACACCAGAGCAACCATGCTCACAGGTGTTATGTGGGGTGGGACGGGGACATTGTTGGAGGGTGATTGAAAGTGGTTACAACTGATAAGGGCTGATAAGGGGCGTCAGAACGCAAAAGTCGTCGATTCCGTTACCTGGCTCGCATTGACACCAGAGCAACCATGCTCACAGGTGTTATGTGGGGTGGGACGGGGACATTGTTGGTGGGTGATTGAAAGTGGTTACAACTGATAAGGGCTGATAAGGGGCGTCAGAACGCAAAAGTCGTCGATTCCGTTACCTGGCTCGCATTGACACCAGACATGCTCACAAGTGTTATGTGGGGTGGGACGGGGACATTGTTGGTGGGTGATTGAAAGTGGTTACAACTGATAAGGGCTGATAAGGGGCGTCAGAACGCAAAAGTCGTCGATTCCGTTACCTGGCTCGCATTGACACCAGAGAGCAACCATGCTCACAGGTGTTATGTGGGGTGGGACGGGGACATTGTTGGTGGGTGATTGAAAGTGGTTACAACTGATAAGGGCTGATAAGGGGCGTCAGAACGCAAAAGTCGTCGATTCCGTTACCTGGCTCGCATTGACACCAGAGCAACCATGCTCACAGGTGTTATGTGGGGTGGGAACATTGTTGGTGGGTGATTGAAAGTGGTTACAACTGATAAGGGCTGATAAGGGGCGTCAGAACGCAAAAGTCGTCGATTCCGTTACCTGGCTCGCATTGACACCAGAGCAACCATGCTCACAGGTGTTATGTGGGGTGGGACGGGGACATTGTTGGTGGGTGATTGAAAGTGGTGTACACGTAAGGCTGATCAGGCG
>MU905865.1:0-13171 GCA_036418205.1 Ostertagia ostertagi | reverse complement strand
TAGCAAAATGAAGTGGAGTACCCAACTTCTAACAGAACTAAAGAGCATAACAAGGAAGGTCTTTAAGGGCGTGCCAAGCTTTTTGAAACGGTCTTTTGCATGATATAGGGCACAGATGAAACCACAGAACCATGGTTTCATTTTTCCTGAACGGCCCTCTGAATACCAGAAAAGGGGTCCCTAGTTCGATTCCTCGTGGTGACAAATTTTTGCATTTCGAGTTGACGTTCCAAAATTCGCGCAAAATGGAGTTAGCATGAATCAATGCTATATTCATGATTAGAACCGTGAGTAACCTTACAAAAAGACTTTGACTCTTGGTGTAAGAATGTGACACCAAGCAGCCCCACTGTGGTGTCACACCTTTTTCACCAGTTTTTTAATCAAAGTCTATTTGTAAGGGTTACTGACGGTCCTAATCATGAATATGGTACTAATTATTCATGCTAACTCCATTTTGCGCGAATTTTGAAACGTCAACTCGAAATGCAAAAATTTGTCTCCATCGAACTAGGGACCACCTTTTCTGGTATTCAAAGGGCCGTTCAGGAAATATGAACCATGGATCTGTGGTTGCTCGCATCTGCCTATATATCATGCAAAAGACCGTTTTCAAAAAGCTTGTCACGCCCTGAAAGACCTTCCTGGTAAGGTTTGCTCGACGTCATATTTGTGAACCGAGTACCTACGACCGCTATACAAACACCCATCGACCACACGCTCGGTTAACGTAGATGGTGCTGCCGTGGCAGTTGGAGGGGAGTGGGGGAAGAGGAGGGCAAGCAGGGAAGAGGGAGGGTAATAATCGCTTCAATGACTGAGGTCAATTCCGCCTTTGAGCCATTCTAACGTGATGTCTTGATTGTGGTATCACCCAAAGCGGCTGTAGAGGAACCATGAGATAGTCCATTAACGATCTCACTACTGACTATGTTAGACCCTCCACAGTTTCACTGAAGCTCATCGAGAATACGCGTGATAACGTCTGGAGCTGAACTGGTATATTGATCACAACTCTGTAAACATCCAGCATTTTTCTTGAATTAAGATAATTTAGCGGTGAATAGGATTGCTGTCAGTCTCAAAATCAAAACGAAATATGCCTATTACATAAGTGAGGAGCTAATGCTTATCATTCATTTACATTCACCATTATTTAGAACCCCGAATGGATTAGCGGTTTAATGAGTTTGGGTTTTCTTAATAGTGCATCAGAAATGAAACTTATCATTTGCTGAAGACTTGTTTAGGTTCATGCAGTTGTAAGTTTTTTTGGACGACTTCAGCGTTCTGGCGCACCTTATCGGCCCTTATCAATCGTTATCAGTTTCTGGCACCCACCAACAATGTCCCCGTCCCACCCCACATAACACTTGTAAGTATGGTTGCTCTGGTGTCAACGCGAGCCAGGCAACGGAATCGACGACTTTTGCGTTCTAGCGCATCTTATCAGCCATTATCAGTTGCTATCGCTTCCAATCATGTACCACCAATGTTCCCGGGACCGCCCCACATAAGACTTGTAAGTATAGACGCTCTTTTACCAATATGAACGGCAAAACGAAATTGGCGATGCTCGCTTTCTAGCCCCTCTTATCAGCTATTATCAGTCGTTATCAGTTCCTATCACGTACCACTTGTGTCCCCATCCCACCCCCTATAACATATGTAAGAACCACTGCGCTATCGTTACTGTGACTCGAGCTATGAATTTCCGGTCAAACACACACACACACAACCACACGCTAGCCGCTTATATATAGTAGGATAATCCAAATCACTGTTGAGGTATTTTTTCACAGTGAATTCGTGATTTTGATAACAACCACAAGACCGGATATTTTGAGTGGAGCATTTTTCAGATGTTAGCGAGCACGCTCCACTCCTACAATCCACTGCCCTACTCAATTAGACGCGTGCGTACGATTTGTGATATGAAAATTAGACACTCTTCTTTTATGTAGCTAAGACGTCCATTTATGGAGCCGCTGCAGCCACCAAGCAGTACTCTGCTTCTTGAGCTTTCTCGTTTGGTTGTCCCATAAGTTCGAGCCACTTTTTTGCACCTCATGCCATAACTCATTACGCGTGCTTAGCTGCTCGATTTCGAGATTGCAAAAAAGGAGGGCCGTATTCTTTACACTTCGATTTATGAACTTCCGCTGAGCCACAAACCGGTCAAGCAGGGAGACAACTTTCTTCTTGCAGTACATCTCCTTGTCATAGTCTACCATGCGGTGTCAAAATATTTAAACCTGTTTCGCTGTGCGGACAACAGCCTCAGAAAATCCTGACTCGGAAAGGTATTCCATGTTTGGTTTGGACCTGCTAAGCTCTTCTATTGGAGGCAACCCACACGATTTATTTTGCTATGTGGCCGCCACACACAGACCTTTCAGGAAGACGGTTGCAAGAGATCTGCTCTCTATTGGGAATTTGTAGAGGAATGCACAAAGAAATCCTCATGAAATGATCGGTAACACATGAGTATGACATGAGTTCAGTCAACATCTTCTATACCGTTCCATCCAGACGCGGTGGCTGAAGAACGGCGCTACTGCTGCTCAAAGGTGGTCGTTCTATACTGACCGCCAGCAGAAGCAAAAGTGGCAGTACCAATACGAAGGGGCTGAAGAACTGTCAAATTCAGCAAAACATTTCGGCTCACTTATAAAATCAAATCGTAAGCCAGCTACTCAGAATTTCGGACTTGTTCCAGGTCAGCTCTGCTGTAATCGAGATTTGAAGCTGCTAAAACCACGTGTTCCGAGAATGACATCGCTCTAGATTTTGAAGCTAAGTTGAGACGTCCCGTCAGATCCACCACACAGCAGTGATCAGCCTCTACTAGGCCTGAGGCCAACTACTCTTCTTGCTGAGCGGACATCTTGCGGGCAAAAAACGACCTCAAAGAAGGATCCTCGGAAACTCGACGTCGCCGCTTTCACCAGCTTGATACTGCAGACCTTTTTTGAAGATACGTTGGCAACAACTCACTGATAGTGATGGTACAGTCGAGATCTCAAAGTCTGATTGGGCGTGTCACCGGAAATGACGTGGCAGCCACCGCACTTGATAGAAGTTGCGCGGATAAGCTGCTTCCAACACGCTTTGCTGATATCTGGCGGAGTATTTTATCCACACAACATCTATCAAGTGCGGTGGCTGCCACGTCATTTCCGGTGACACGCCCAATCAGACTTCGAGATATCGACTGTACGTATATTGATGGTGGCTATTGCTTTTTGTTGAGATCATGCCAGAAAATGTTCAAAAGTAACACGAACTTTTGGGACAACTAATATCTTGTGTAAAAAGATTGCTTTTTCAAAAGGGCGTTTTTCTCTCCTCAGAAAAACGCGTTGCTGACCGATCTCAATTGAAGGAGAAAGTCTAGGGTCAGGTGGGCCGTCGGTCCGAGAATTCGATAAAAAGGCAAATGCATGGTACGAGTGGGTCCAGATTGCTCATTCTAACACACTATGTATTTCAAATGATATTGATGGCATGTGTAGCGTCGATCATCTCTTACTATACGCTTCTTGTATGAGGCCTCAACAAAAAGGACAAATCGAAAATGTGTGGGCTCGACGCTATAAATGGCATGCAGCTCGACTTAATAAAAAGTTTTTAGAGTACGAAAATATCGTCCCAACAGCATGCAAACCACTACACTCGGGTGATGAAGAATTTACCTGGGGTGAGCTCGGCTTGCTTTGATGAAAAAACCCTTATCGTGTATATGTGCTTGGTCTTAATCGTGATAAGGATAATGGAATCAAATTTTTCTGTATATAAGGCGTTTGATAACGAGAGGATTCACTTTTCCCCACGGCAATTGGTAGCAGTTGGTCAGGTTCAAATATATAGCTATCCTACTATATATAATCGGCTAAGCGGTTGTGTGTGTGTGTGTGTGTGTCTGACCGGAAATTCATAACTTCACTCCCTTTGGACCCAGAGCGCTCAAACTTCTAGGATATATAGGGGCCGGGCGTGAACACTGATGAGTGGGTGGCGGGAAGTGATAACTACTGATAGGAGCTGATAACGGACGTCGAAATGTTGATGTCACCAATTTCGTTACGCCGTTCGCGTTGACGGTGGAGAGTTTGCACTCATGTATGATATGTGGGGTGAGGCGGGGACCAAGAAGTTGAGTGAAAGAATGTGGTAGCAACTGATAAGAACTGATAAGGGCGTCAAAGTGTGGATATAACCAGTTTCGTTGCGGCCCTCGCGGTTAACATTGGAACCTTGGCTCTCTCATGTGGTATAGGGAATGGGACGGGAACACGGATAGCGGGTGATCAAAACCGATAAGAGGCGATAACAGTTGATAAGGAAGTTAGGATTTTGAGTACCGCTAATTTCGTTGCAGCCTTCGGTGACAATAAATTGAGCTCCTACACGTTGCCTGGAGGTTGGGACGGGACACCGATTGCGAGCAGTATGAACTGATAACAAATGACAAGGAATGATAAGAGCGTCTGAATGCAGGTCTCTCCAACTTCGTTGCAATTATCACTGGCAAGCGATCAAGGTGGCGAGGGATGAATGTGGATGACAGAAAGAGGTCGAAAGGGAGCTGTACTGATAAAAATAGCAGCAATTGAATGCGCACTCAGTTGAACTAAACCAGATTCCTAGCACGGGAATATGTTCCATTCTTTCCCTTCATCTAAAGAAGCAAAGGAAGTTGAGCTGCTCCACTATCTGGACCTGGACTAATAGCGAATAAAATCATATTTCCAATTTCCATCATAGCTCGGTTAGATGCTGATTGATTGGTTATATTTCACTTACACACCGATTCTTCAATTGTGGAAATTCTATAAACCGCTAAATCGCCCGAGCTCGATATCAATGCTAAATGTTTACGAAGTCATGATAAGTACCATTCTCATTCCGCATGCTACTGCGCGCATTACGCGACAATCTTCAGCGAAACTGGACAACCTTTAGACATCATGTAAACATTCTTCCAAAAATAGAGGGTTAGGTCACTTATTAAAGGATAAGGATAAACGTATTTTGGCCGTTGGATTGATCGCCGTGAAGGTCAAATTTATTATATTACCAGTTTTGCTTCGCCCGCTATCGCGCGCATCACACGGCAGGCTTTAGCGAAATTGGAGGACCCATGGAATATCAGCATGAGATACTCCATTAACCATCTCACTATTGACTGTGTTAGACCCTCCACAGTTTCACTGAAGCTCATCGAGAATACGCGTGATAACGTCTGAGCTGAACTGGTATATTGATCTCACAACTGTAAACATCCAGCATTTTTCTTGAATTAAGATAATTTAGCGGTGAATAGGATTGCTGTCAGTCTCAAAATCAAAACGAAATATGCCTATTTACATAAGTGAGGAGCTAATGCTTATCATTCATTTACATTCATCATTATTTAGAACCACGAAAGGATTAGCGGTTTAATGAGTTTGGGTTTTCTTAATAGTCAGAAATGAAACTTATCATTCGCTGAAGACTTGTTTTTTAAAATTTATGCAGTCGAATTCTATTAAGTAAGCTGGATATATATCGAAATAATGTGCACGTACCTTTGTTTGTACTACTACGACTTACTACAATTTGTAAGTAGGAACGCTCTAGTGTCAACGCTGCGTAACGGAACTAACGACTTTTGCGTTCTGACGCGCCTTATCGGCCCTTATCAATCGTTATCAGTTTCTGGCACCCACCAACAATGTCCCCGTCCCACCCCACATAACACTTGTAAGTATGGTTGCTCTGGTGTCAACGCGAGCCAGGCAACGGAATCGACGACTTCAGCGTTCTGGCGCGCCTTATCGGCCCTTATCAATCGTTATCAGTTTCTGGCACCCACCAACAATGTCCCCGTCCCACCCCACATAACACTTGTAAGTATGGTTGCTCTGGTGTCAACGCGAGCCAGGCAACGGAATCGACGACTTCAGCGTTCTGGCGCGCCTTATCGGCCCTTATCAATCGTTATCAGTTTCTGGCACCCACCAACAATGTCCCCGTCCCACCCCACATAACACTTGTAAGTATGGTTGCTCTGGTGTCAACGCGAGCCAGGCAACGGAATCGACGACTTCAGCGTTCTGGCGCGCCTTATCGGCCCTTATCAATCGTTATCAGTTTCTGGCACCCACCAACAATGTCCCCGTCCCACCCCACATAACACTTGTAAGTATGGTTGCTCTGGTGTCAACGCGAGCCAGGCAACGGAATCGACGACTTCAGCGTTCTGGCGCGCCTTATCGGCCCTTATCAATCGTTATCAGTTTTTTTGTGAGTTCTGGCACCCACACCAACAATGTCCCCGTCCCACCCCACATAACACTTGTAAGTATGGTTGCTCTGGTGTCAAGGCGAGCCAGGCAACGGAATCGACGACTTTTGCGTTCTAGCGCATCTTATCAGCCATTATCAGTTGCTATCGCTTCCAATCATGTACCACCAATGTCCCGGGACCGCCCCACATAAGACTTGTAAGTATAGACGCTCTTTTACCAATATGAACGGCAAAACGAAATTGGCGATGCTCGCTTTCTAGCCCCTCTTATCAGCTATTATCAGTCGTTATCAGTTCCTATCACGTACCACTTGTGTCCCCATCCCACCCCCTATAACATATGTAAGAACCACTGCGCTATCGTTACTGTGACTCGAGCTATGAATTTCCGTTCAAACATACACACACACACACACACACACACCAACAGACACACGCTAGCCGCTTATATATAGTAGGATTATTGACTATTAGGTCATTTGTCTGAGAAGCTAAACTTCACTGTTAGTTTCTCAGGCAAGTTACCAATATATCTGCAAGCTGTCCAGCTTCACTCAAAGCCCACCATTTAATGCGCGCGGTTGCTTGTGCGTAGCTTAAAGGGCAATGATTGTTATATGTTCTGCTGTTCAAACTTTCGAATTCTATCATGGACAGCAACATTGTACAGTAGTGGCCAGAAATTTATGAACAAACGGTTTTTTCATGATTTCTCTTTTGAAAGTCACTGGAACGTCTCCAAATTTGCAACAATTATTAACTACGTGTTTTATGATCCACACAGAAAATTTCAACCTTTCAGCTCAAATTTGGGTTTAGAAAATTTTAGATTTTTCGAAATTAATGAAGGCAGGTGAAAGATCACTTGATCCGTTTATTTGATTTAAATAATGTATAACCCAACAGAACAGTCAAGTAAACAGTCACTAACATTAAGGCAAGTCTAGCACATTGTCCAGAACTCTCTAAAGTATCCTTCTATTTTATAAAGCGCCTAACTTTATGTGTCGGTTTTGTCTGTATGTGTGTGTGTATGTATGTATGTATGTATGTATGTATGTATGTATGTATGTGTGTGTCCGTCTGCAAAATGAAGTGAGTGAGTGATAAGGCAGCTAACGGAATAAACAAGCCGCCAACAAATCTGGGTGCTCGCAGGATTTGCACTATCAATAAGTAAAAAAGAAGAAAAGATATGACATATAAGAGTGAAGGAGTACATGTTAATGATAAAAAGAAAGGAATGATTCGTTTCGCCTCTTAATCATACGAATCATTGTAACCTTCATTCCCTGAGGCTTCTTCAGTGATTGGGAATGAATGCATTGTGATGTCTATCATATGTCACCAGATGTTACAAGGGAGTAGTGAAAGTATTGGATCAAGACGTTAGTAGACATGTATCAAAGAGTAACACAAGGATTGCAAATTGCATATTGGGAACTAGGATGCGTCTCAGATGGGTACAGTATAAAATATCAGTATGGAGACTACCAATATTCGGATTAGAATTCTAAGTGTAAAATTATTTCGAGCAGATTAGTCGTTAAGAGGGGACAAGGTTAAGGAGAGGAACAATGAGTAATAAGAGATAAGGGAGGAGAGTATGTGCTTGAGATGGAGATAAAGGTTGCTGTTGATCTATAATGCTTAGAGATAAAGTTATTCGAGCATTCTTGTAACCAATTTTCTGATATTATTGATATTATTATTTATTGCAAATTTATAACTAATGAACTTGTTTTTGTAAATACTTTTAATGATGTTAGTAATTATAAAGTCTTTTGAGTAGCCGTTATTTATCATTATTTTGATTAGATCTTTTATTTTTCGTGTATACAGTGTAAATGTAGAACAAACGTTGGCAATCCTTAGTGCTTCGGTATAAATAACTGAAGCTTTATTCTGCTGAAAAGAGATATTGGTTTGGGAATGTGGAAATCTCAGAACTTTGAAATTAAAATCGTCCGTTTTATTATACAAGTTGGTAAAGATTTGATTATTTTTTATAGTAATACTAAGGTCTAAGTAGGCACTGGCTAATTCATTAAGATTGGTTTGGTGTAATTCGAAATATAAATTATATACCAGTTTTGCTTCGCCCGCTATCGCGCGCATCACACGGCAGGCTTTAGCGAAATTGGAGGACCCATGGAATATCAGCATGAGATACTCCATTAACCATCTCACTATTGACTGTGTTAGACCCTCCACAGTTTCACTGAAGCTCGTCGAGAATACGCGTGATAACGTCTGAGCTGAACTGGCATTATCTCACAACTGTAAACATCCACCATTTTTCTTGAATTCAAGATAATTTAGCGGTGAATAGGATTGATGTCAGTCTCAGAAATCAAAACGAAATATGCCTATTTACATAAGTGAGGAGCTAATGCTTATCATTCATTTACATTCATCATTATTTAGAACCACGAAAGGATTAGCGGTTTAATGAGATTGGGTTTTCTTAATAGTCAGAAATGAAACTTATCATTCGCTGAAGACTTGTTTTTTAAAATTTATGCAGTCGAATTCTATTAAGTAAGCTGGATATATATCGAAATAATGTGCACGTACCTTTGTTTGTACTACTACGACTTACTACAATTTGTAAGTAGGAACGCTCTAGTGTCAACGCTGCGTAACGGAACTAACGACTTTTGCGTTCTGACGCGCCTTATCAGCCCTTATCAATCGTTATCAGTTTCTGGCACCCACCAACAATGTCCCCGTCCCACCCCACATAACACTTGTAAGTATGGTTGCTCTGGTGTCAAGGCGAGCCAGGCAACGGAATCGACGACTTCAGCGTTCTGGCGCGCCTTATCGGCCCTTATCAATCGTTATCAGTTTCTGGCACCCACCAACAATGTCCCCGTCCCACCCCACATAACACTTGTAAGTATGGTTGCTGGTGTCAAGGCGAGCCAGGCAACGGAATCGACGACTTCAGCGTTCTGGCGCGCCTTATCGGCCCTTATCAATCGTTATCAGTTTCTGGCACCCACCAACAATGTCCCCGTCCCACCCCACATAACACTTGTAAGTATGGTTGCTCTGGTGTCAACGCGAGCCAGGCAACGGAATCGACGACTTCAGCGTTCTGGCGCGCCTTATCGGCCCTTATCAATCGTTATCAGTTTCTGGCACCCACCAACAATGTCCCCGTCCCACCCCACATAACACTTGTAAGTATGGTTGCTCTGGTGTCAACGCGAGCCAGGCAACGGAATCGACGACTTTTGCGTTCTAGCGCATCTTATCAGCCATTATCAGTTGCTATCGCTTCCAATCATGTACCACCAATGTCCCGGGACCGCCCCACATAAGACTTGTAAGTATAGACGCTCTTTACCAATATGAACGGCAAAACGAAATTGGCGATGCTCGCTTTCTAGCCCCTCTTATCAGCTATTATCAGTCGTTATCAGTTCCTATCACGTACCACTTGTGTCCCCATCCCACCCCCTATAACATATGTAAGAACCACTGCGCTATCGTTACTGTGACTCGAGCTATGAATTTCCGTTCAAACACACACACACACACACACACACACACACACACACCAACAGACACACGCTAGCCGCTTATATATAGTAGGATTCAGAAATTTTCCTATATCAGATTCTTTTTGATTGTGTATAACAAGTAAATCATCCATATATCTGAATGGGATGAATAGTTTATTTTTCATCGAATTTGTGATTAATTGCATAATTGTATTCCATTATTGAGAGGGTAAGATCAGCTAAGCAGGGGACTGAAATTACCTCCTTGTGGTACTCCTTTGTTTTGTTTGTATACCTTATTGTTGAATATACAATAACTATTATTTATAAAATAATCCGTGAGATAAATTAGGTCGTTAATTTTATAGTATCTATATTTGCTATTGTTATTATCATTATCCGAGTAGAAGACATGATATCCATTTGTTGCTATAAAGGGCTTATCAGCATTCTTAAAGCATATTTTCAGAAGTGTTTGAATGTTTTTGATTATAAGGCTATGTTCTAAGTTTGTGAACATATCTTTAAAATCTGCTGTGTAAATTTTTAAGTTAGGAAATTTAGTTCATTCAATTCTTGACTAATGTTTATGTTATTGATTGCCCAAAATGCTTTCATAGTTTTATTTCTGTTTTGTACTACTGTGATGTATCTGGTGAAATGTTTTTTGAGAAAACTGTAGATCACTTGCAATTCTAGTGCAAGAGGTTTAATGCTACTGTTGTGTGCTCCTGTAATGAATCTAAATTTTATGGGATCTTTATGTAATTTTGGTAAAGCGTATATTGTAGGAAGGTCCATTTCAGTGAACACTTTCAACTTATGTCTGATACAGAAGAGTTTGTGGTTAAGAATTTGTGAATGTTTTTCAATATTATCGTTCCGTTCATATGTATTGTGTGTGTTAGAGTGTATTATTTCTGTTGTATTGAAGTCATATCTTGTACCCATTTCTTTCATAATTGTTTCTATGTAATATTTTTTACAGATAATACCGTAGTTATTGTTGGCTTTATCTAGCGGGCAAAATATAAAGTCTTTTTGATATTTTTTGATAATATTGCTTGGAAGCCTTTCCCCAGAAGATTTCAATTTTGACGTTGTTAACAATGGTTTTATATTATGGTGATAGGCTCTATAAAATTGTTTCAACAGTTCATAATGTGTTTTTTTATTTATTTTATACTTGTTTTTGAAATATTCTGCAATTTTATTGGCTGCATTGATGTAAGTTTTTCTAACTTCTTGTCTAGTTGTACCTTTCATCTATTCTGTATTTGGTTCCTTTTTCTAATAAGTTTCTAAGTTCTGCTTCTTTGATTATCTCCAAATTCCCGGTAATTATATGTTCGTGGTTAACGTCTACAAAGTTTTTGAAGAAGCTTTCTTTACATTTACAACTTTTTAGCAGTTGTTCTTTAATTGACTGATTGTCAAGACTCTTGAGTGTTCCGTTATAATTGTACACTTTACTAGATACAGTGGAACCATATGTGTATATGGTTCTGATTGGAGTAAATTCGTTAAATGTTTTGCACGAGCATGATTGTGATAACCCAGAACGGCTATATAAACACGCACTTAGCACACTTTCGGTCATTCCACAAGGTGATGCTGTGGTAGCCGGCGAGCAGAGGAACGAGGGGAGAGTAAGGAGAGGAGGGAGAAGGGAAAGCTTACGCAAGGTAGGGAGGTTCCGGCGCTTGCCGGGGGACCAATCTGGTTGGACATATAACTGGATTTGAATGCGGGGTCAACTAATGAACTCACTCCTTAGTGGGGTCTCTCTCTGTAGTCCCGTCCTTTCGTGGCTCTTTCATTGACATACGAATTTGTAGGTCCTCCCCTAGTGGTTCTGTAATGTTTGGCTCAAGAGTCTGGCCTGGCTGGTCTTTTAAAAGCACCCCATGCTGTCGAAACCACTCCTGCATGTGAGAGGCCTCGATGCTTTGAGTCGCTGCTCTGCTGACAGACAAAGCCAGGTCGTGTGGCAGCCATGTCCACGGATACATAACATCTTCTAGAATCTAAGTCTATACTACGTATTCCTTAGTTCTCAAAGTCTAAGAAGAGCGCTCGCTGTGAAGTGGGTGGGAGTAGAATGTGATTGACTAAGCCTGAAACGAAGGTTGATACAGGTTTCTAAGGTCATCTGGAATGACAAAAACATATTACTGATGCATGACAGCAAGAACACTAGTAATGTGCGGCACCATGAGAGGGAACGTTTTGATCCAAAGAGCAGCCAACTGTGAAACTTGGCGGAGGCTTGATAAGGTTGCCTTGGAAAAAAGTGGGACCACGCTACACGACTGAGGTAGCGATGAAGGCAGACGTTTGCTGTCATGTTTTGGAAGGTGTCATGTATCCGTAGGCGTGGCTGCCGCCCGACCTGACTTTGCCTGTCGGCAGAGCAGCGACTCAAAGCATCGGGCCTCTCACATGCAGGAGTGGTTTCGACAGCATGGGGTGCTTTTAAAAGACCAGCCAGGCCAGACTCTTGAGCCAAACATTACAGAACCACTAGGGGAGGACCTACAAATTCGTATGTCAATGAAAGAGCCACGAAAAGACGGGACTACAGAGAGAGACCCACTAAAGAGTGAGTTCATTAGTTGACCCGCATTCAAATCCAGTTTATGTATCCAATACTTTAGAGAGTTCTGGGCAATGTGCTAGACTTGCTTAATGTTAGTGACTGTTTACTTGACTGTTCTGTCGGATTTATACGTTATTCAAATCTAAAAATAAACGGATCAAGTGATTTTTTACCTGCCTTCATTAATTTCTAAATTTAAAATTTGAGCTGAAGGTTGAAATTTTCTGTGTGGATCATAAAACACGTAGTTAATAATTGTTGCAAATTTGGAGACGTTCCATGACTTTCAAAAGAGAAATTATGAAAAAACCGTTTGTTCATAAATTTCTGGCCACTACTGTAGTTTAGCTCCGGAACCGCGCGCATCACATGGTAGGCTTAAGTGTAACTGGACAATTTGAAAACTAAGCAGTAAGATGTCTATAAGATGCTGTCACATGAATTTCAAAGGGTGTCCAATTTTGCTGAAGATTGTAGCGTAATGCGCGCAGTAGCATGCGGAATGAAAATGCACTTATCATGACTTCGTAAACATTTAGCATTGATATCGAGCTCGGACGATTTAGCGGTTTATAGAATTTCCACAATTGAGAAATCGGTGTGTAAGTGAAATATACTCGACATCTCGAAGTCAGATTAGGCGTGTCTATGGGTTTGACGTGGCGGCCGTCGCATTTGATGGAAGTTGCGCGGATAAGCATGCTCTGCTGATATCCAATGGAGTACGTTAGAAACAGCCTATCCCCACGGCTTTTATCAAGTGCGGGG
>MU905862.1:0-10242 GCA_036418205.1 Ostertagia ostertagi | reverse complement strand
AACCGCACTGGCCACGTAATAGCGGGGGACAACTACTTCCCTCAACGGATTAGGGGAGAAATCACTTACTATCCCAACGTAGTAGCGGGGAAAGCCACTTCCCGCACGTAGTATGAGGTGCACTCACCTCAGCGCCTTTCCCTCGCGGTCGAGGGTCCTCTCGAAGGTCTTCTGGAGGGCCTCGCCCGCGGCAATTCATGCGGCTGGCGCTGACTGCGATGTGGTGGAACCTCTCGATATGATGCATCCGCGACACTTCGATAGAATCGCTGTGCCATCATATCGATGTCGTTAACGATAAAGATGTTTCTTACACAGATTGCTTGATGGTGATCCAGCTCTCCGCATAGTCCACATCCATCGGCACGGATGCACTGTCCATAGTGTCTATGCAGACACACGGTGCAGTATCCGGCTCTTACGAGGAGGTTTGCCCTCACGCTAAGGTGCCTATACCTGTCACATTCGGCCGAAAAGTGGTCCGTGGATGAACAGAAGACACAGGGTGGCTGCCCTGGTGGTGGAATTGTTTGCCTTGGCAGTGGTGGCAGTCCTCGCCTTCTGTTCTCCTGTGCAGGTGGCTCCTCGTACGTAATACTGGAGCTCGACTGCGAGGAATACTCGCGTCGGGCTCTCACATCGACTTCTTCACGCGAGTCTTGGCTTACCGCTCGCTTCCTCTTCCTGCCGCGACGTCCGCGGCGGGATCTGGATCTGGACCCTGGGGGTCCAGCCTCCCCACTTTGGCGAAAACTCGGCCCAGGGCGAGGTGGCGGCGCAGCCGAAGGTTCACGTGGAACGGGTGGGAGCGGCGTCCGTGGACGCTGGTCCTGACGAAGTACTGGTGACTCTTTTGTCGCAACCCATCCCGATTTGAATTTTGGTTTCTCGGGGGGTTGACCAGCTGACGTAGTAGGTGCAGGGGCTCGAGACGTAGATGCTGACGGACCTGGACCGTCCAGTATACGTCGAGTCTCTGCAAGCACTCTTTGACGAAATAGGGCGTTAGACTGACTATGAAACTGCTCAGTATAGTGCTCCCTCCACCACTGGAGATATGTCGCAACGCTTTGTTCCGAAAATTCTCCAGGTGGATTCGCTTGGTAATCCGCTACGAGATGACGCGATCCCACCGACGCTAGCTGGGCTAGCTGAAGGGCTTCGAGAGACCGTATCGTCCTCGTGAGATGCGCGGAAACGGCACTAGCTCTCTGAAGCAGTACATGTAACGTATTAGCAGTGATATTTTGACGCATTAACGCATTATGAAACGCTTCACGTTCTGAAGACCTCATCACAAGGTGGGGTAGAAGCTCCTCTTGGATGATGTCTCGATGAACTGTGATAGCTGTCGACGCATGAGTCAATTCTGAGATCCATGCCGTAAGACACGCGAAGTTGTACTTCCACGGGTCTGTGGCATGCATGACCACTGAGAATTCACCCATGATCTGCACAGCATTATCAAGCGTTAAACGTAGTAACTTAAACGAAGTAACAACCGCAAGTAGTGAGCGATAGTAGATGTGATCTTCTGCTGTGCTCTGAGAGTTGAGGGCGGAGACCGGAATTGGATCGTCGCCGTCGGCTGGCGGCGTTGAGAGAAAGTTAAATACCATTCTCAACTGCACAGCCGTCAACTCCTCTACAGTATTGAGGTTGACGAAGAACGAACTATTGGGCGTAACCGGCGGCAAGGGACTAACGTCATGTGCCGTACGGTTGGGCTGTAAAGGTGTGCCCTGCCCTTGAACGAGTGACGGAGTATAAACCTGTAGCGTGAGCTGCTCAGCATTCCTACGATGTTCTTCGTAGGCCTGGCGCATCTTTAACGCTACATCACGAAGTACTTCTTTATACTGGCTCAACGTCTGAGTGCTCGGGTCGAACGTGAGTTGGACCGGCACATCTGACGGAGACGGTACAAGAAACGAAGTATCGTGCTCTGAAGGCACGGACGTAGTACGCGAGTCCGCCATAGCATTGTCCGTGAGCTGCTCAGCGTGTCTCTACGAGACCTCCAACGTAGTATGATTCAAAATTCTGGTTAGAATCACGAATGCGAGTACGCAGCGCACGCGGATGCGGAGATCCGTTTCGGTAGGTTGGTGGTGGTGACTTGTATCGTCTAGGTGATCTTGCTCGTTCACGATGTGAACGGGATTGACGGTACAGTTCCCTACCTCGACTAGATGATCTAGAAGATCGACTAGTGGATCTGCTGCTCCTCGAACGATATGAGTGCTTCACTGCCTGTCGACAGAGCATGATGTGATGTTCACCTTGACATGCTGAACAAGGTGGTTTATCACAACATTCCGCTCTGTGGTCACGCGAAAGGCACTTAAAGCACAACTGTGCTTGTGTCGCTATGTTCCAACGCACTCTTGTAGATGTTACTCGATTGCATTGAGTTGTGCGATGGTGCGTTGATCGACAAAAGTCACAACGTGCTACGGAGTACGACGATCTCTGGCGTTCGCGCCTTGGTGAAGCGCTCTGCCTCCTAGATCGTTCACGGTTAGACGGACTATAGGAAGATCCTCTAGACGAGGAACGTGAAAATGATCGTATTGCCATCGCGTCAGACGGCTGGAATCTGGCTGGTGTGGAATCTTCAACTATCTCAAAGGTCTTGATCACTTGGTCAAGTGCCTCGAGAAGTTGTGTGACTCCCCACTTTGCCGGATCCTTGGCCTGTAGATGGCCCACGCATTCCAACGTCTTCGGAGGAAACTTCTCACGAATTATGCGCGTAACATAAATGTTATCGTCATGGTCACCGAGCTTACTAAGTTGAAGCCAGAGTGACTTGACCTGCGCTAACGTAATACGTTGGTTTATAGCTGAGAGACTAGCCGGTTTAAGATTTTGAAGCCGGCTACTCAGCTGGAGACGAATTAATTCGGGGCGTAGATACGTCTCCCGTAACGTAGTAACTGCCAGCTCGTAGTTGGCTTCTGTGATCTCATACCCGGATATCATAGAGAGTGCTTCGTCCTTAAGCAAAGATCTGAGATAATGGAACTTGACTGTAGATGGAATTATACGGTTCGAATGAACCGCAGAATCGAATAGATCCCAGAACTCTGCGAACTTAGCAACATCTCCATTGAATATGGGGAGATCGAACGACGGTAAACGAATAGCTTGATCGTGCATGGCACGATCGAGCAACGAATTAGGAAGGGTTACTCCTCCTGTTTCGGGTCGCGGTGGATCCGAAGTTGGGTAGGTAACTCCCTCCGACGTATTAGGGCCCTGTGGCTGGTTGTCCTGTTCCCGGAAGAGTTCTTCCTCGGAGCGATGGGACAACTGACCACGGGTCAACGTAGTAGGCCTAACTCCCGGTAACGTCTGAGGACGAACTGGAGTGGCGACGACAGTAACGTTGCCTCGCGACATAGCTTGCAGTGCAAACTCAAGGCGAGCAAGAAGATCGTTCGCTGTATCCTGGGCAGCTTCTCCCCCACTGGCAATCCAGTGGGACATATAGTCGCTGACCAGTGCACGGCGCACCTCTTCCGACTCTCCTTCAAGTGCATGCTGCATTGCCAAATCTCTAACTTGAGTGGCATAGTCGCAGGCACGAGATAATACGTGATGTGCAAGACCGAGGGCCTTTTCATGGTCCTTGATCTGCGCATTCGCAGTGACGTGATCTTCAGCGAGCTGTACGTCTTCGAAAAGAGAAGGTGAGATGTTAGCCGCAGCTCTCTGAAGATTACGGGCTGCATGAGAAAGTTCTTCTTTCCTTAGCTGATCCATTTCGGCGTTGAACTGCTGACGGGATGTCGACGGGTTCAAATGACCTTGTCGTGGGCGTTCAGCAGCAACGTTCCCATGGAGTAAGGATTACGGTAGTGTCTTACCTCGTACTATTTCTTCGCTTTCCCATGAGCGCGCCTGAGAAAGGTGCCTGGGGCGACGCTATCGATCCGCTTGGCGTGGGAACGGCACGCGAATAAGCGTATCGATCGGGAAAAACGAACCATAGACGAGGGACAACGGAAAACGATAAGAAAAACGAGGAAAACGAAGGGAACGGAATAGTAGGAGAACCATAGGGTCTGCACTGAACGAAATAGAGGGATACGATGAAAACGGAGTAGAGTAGACGTACGTATTATAGAGTGAACGGAGTAAGAGGGGAAAAGGAAAAAAGGAAGAAAAACTACTTCTACGACCAATTATAGGAGCACTACAACTACAAGAAAGAAAGAACTAAACTACACTACTTAGATGTGGAAAGACCCTAGCTCACTGTGCACCCAAGGGTCAGGTCGGACTAGTGGCTCGCCTTTTGAGGGCGCTGTTACAGTGATCCAAGTAGCCCTTTGTTGAACCTCACGAGATCCTCTTAGCCACTCTTCTGGGGCAGCCTATCCATAGGCTTTACAAATACAACAGCAACACAAACAAACAAAGCAACACATACGTCGCCTTACATTGCAATTCATTCAGAAGTGGCGACGGCCCTCGCCCGCATGCTCCCCACACGCCACAACGGCCACAGGAGTTGGGATCTGCCTAGTCCTCGTACACACGCTGGACGTCATCGGCAAGAACCCGCGGCGAGTGTGCTTAAGTGACCTCGTGGAGTCCAACTCCAGGTTCCCCGAGCATCCTGGTCCCAGGGAAGGAAATTTGCGGCAATGGGCTCCTAGGGGCAGGTTGCACACAGTCCTGCCGGACTAAAAGCCCAATCCCTTCCCCGCCAGTTCGCATCCCGGGTTAGGGCTGTACTCAGCGTCCCAAGTATGTTGCAAAAGGTGGGGACGGGTGCCTCCAAGGTAAAGCCTTGAAGTTCCCCCCTTTAGGGGCCACAAGTCCCAGCTACGTTGATGGGTCGGGAGGTGTCAGTGGTTGCCGTCCCCTCCTCGTTCCCCGGCTCCACACCGTCATGGGAACGAGCGGGTCCGGTTCGACGGCGCGATGCACCATGTCGCATACGCGGTGGGCAACCTCCCAGTACCTCAGCAGCTCGCCAAGGCTTCCCATCTGTAGCTACGCCTCTCCTGCGCACCTCACAGGAGGTGCGGACCTTTCCCCCGGGGACTAAGGGGACTTCCAGCCGGCCGCACACGCGGAACTACACTGGCTGGGCACAACGCGTCCTGACCCATAACCTTAGTACAAATGCCCACGGCTACACGTACAGAGTTAGGGTAAAACCACAACATTATACAAACACAACACATATATTTACTAATACGTTTATTATATACGTAATATGTATACCATTGCTCGTCAGACTCCCTGAGTCACCTCACTCATGGGTGTGCCTCACCAGCTGGCTAACGTATTAAACCCCCATTTGCTCGGATGTTACACTTCTAGGGGGCCCGCACGGTCAGCGGGTCCGACACGGGGCGTGATACCAGGCTGCTCCCAGACGGGAGCAGGAGGAGGGACCACGACCAGTTAACGGGTGGCGCTCCAGCAACTTTCCCAGATACCATCGGAAAGGAGAACATCACATACTAGACATTCAGAGAAAGGATACCTCGCAGATCAAATATGCCCAGCAGATAAACAACGACCAAACCCTAGAAACGATACAGCAATTGAGCCACAACGATATAAGAACATTACTATCAGAACGTCAACTGCTAGGTGGCCTCCACGCCATGTCTACACTCAACCTGACAGCTAGACGAGATAGAAGAGAAGAACGTCCGAGGCAAGGAGGTACGATAGCCCGCAGGCAGACGACGATGCGCTGAGCATGACACGATAGAGGGCGGAAATGCCATAGAGCAATGGGAACAGCATATAGACGCGCGAAGATCGACAGCGATTAAAATAAAAAAAAAAAAAACACATAAAACAAGAAAATGCCATCGCGATCGAGCATGAATGGGCGAGGGCGCGCGGGGGCGCCCACGGGCACCGTCGCATCCGCGACACCATTGGCAGTTTTCAGCAACCTTCCAGCTCGTTGTACTGTTACGTTTGTTATGGATATTACATCGATTTCGCGAAGAGGTTTCATGCCCATATTTTTTACGAGTACTGCTTGGAATGTTCCGCAAGTTATACTACACCAAGGATTAGCCAGAAGATGGGCGAGGGCACGCTCTCTCAATTCACGGTGCACAGGCGCCTCACTCTGCTCAGCGTTGAATTTTTTTTATTTGAAGATGATCCACACTCCAACCACCCCGTGACTGACAATCACGATGCTCTATCTGGCGCTGCTGAATTATTGTCAGAGCAAGGTTCGAAAAACCCGGTAACAAGGGTACGCAATGCGGCATCTCCAGATTTGTAAAGTCTATAATGTAGGAGTTTGATCCCCAGATGCCTTGAGCGATTCATGCTCGGACGATCTCACATCGACAATGTTCAAGTCGAACTTACTATGGATCTTGGTGATTTGACTATCATGATATTTGACCGACGATGAGTAGAGGGTACAGTGTGCTAGACCAGCGGCGATAGTCTAGCTCAGACGCTTTGGGGGTTCATACTGCTCAAGTTCACCTCGTCCAAGTAGGGCCTTCTTGGATTCTTGGAGGAATACGAGAGGAGTTGAGCTTCGGAAAGCCCTCTTGTAGATGTCGCAGTCAACTCGTAAGTTAACCGTTCACAGCATGATTTGCAACGCTTTCAATACGAAAGGAAAACAAGACAAAGTTTGCTTTTTTTATGACACCGTTGAACCACTTCTTGCTAAGGAAATCCAGGAACATTTTAGGACTCTCGGACGGAGAATTCTTTCGTATCCACCTTATAGCCTCGAGCTCGATACAAAGGATGCCCACCTGCTTCCCTTTCCAGACCCTCTTCTAGAGAACAAATCTCATCCTAACCATCGTGATGTCAAAATTGACACCTGATCTTTTCCGATTAGCATCCAATGGAATTCCAAAAGAGAGGCATACAGTTTCTAGTGCGCTGACAATGGTTTATGCATATTGATGGTGTGTATCATGCTGGATGAATGGAACAAAAAGACAACAAAAATGTTAAAGTCAAAATTCAGCCAGTTTGTTGCAAAACTTATGGACCAAAATCAAAATCAAATGTGCGACATAGCAATCGTCGTCGGCCACCGTCTCAGCGAGAGATACGATGGCTATTTTTGATTAGATCCCACTGTTTCAGAAAAGCAGAGTGCAGACCCAAGAAAGGCACGCCTATGGGTGTGGACAGGGTCAAGCGAGGCGTTGAGGAAAATTTGGAAATACGACCCCCCCCCACCCTCCGCCGGAGGCCGAAGTCCATGAAACAACCCTCTTCAAAAGCCGAACTATGAAAAGGTTGAAAAGCTTGTTTAATTCTCCCCCAAAACTGCTCATAAAAAAGCCCTGCTACCCCACCGTCCACAAAAAAATTCGTTTAAGAAGTACAAAAGTGAAAAAGATGAGTCCTACCAAACGAGCAAACGAGAAACAGACCAGAAAACGACAAACTAGCCACTAAAAATGGCATACCATGACAACATCTGTTCTTTATTTATTTCCTCCACAAGACTTACCAAATTCTAGTACTACACAGATTGTGGTTCTCAATTTGCACGTAGCCCTTCAGTTGAAAGAAGCTTTTTAACCGCCTTCGCCAGCTGTGTGTTGACTGGACTTTGGCGTTGACCGTGGAGCAGCTTATTTACTATTGAAATTTGAACAAATATTCAAATGATTATAACTTTCTTCAAATATGACGAATTTTCAATCTGAAAGCAGATTTGGAAGTTTTGTGAAGAGCTTTTTCTAATCAGTATTAGAAATTACAAAAAGTTATAAGAAATAACAAATTTAGGTTAATTAACGAGGAAAATTCGAGATGAGCACGAGTTTTTACACTTTCCGAAGCAACAACTTGCTTCATTTTCGTCAAATTCGAAAAGTTAATATGGCAGACAAAACTAGAAGATTTTCTCTACCAAACCGTTGCTAAAGCAGCTCTATACGTCCAGTATTCGAAAAATGGCCACGTTGAGGATTTTGCAAAATTAACGAGGAAAATTTGTGATGAGTGCGAGTTTTTTTACTTCCTAAAGCCATAACTCCGTTCAAACTCATCCAATCCGAAAAGTAAATACGCCATCATAAACTAGAAGATTTGCTCTATCAAATGCTTACTAGAACTGCTCCAAACGTCCAGTATTAAAAAAACGGCTACGTTGAGGATTTTGCACGAGTACCGCCGAAAGGTACTTTTTCGCTACATTGGCACTATTTCAACGGCTGTATATCCTTTTAAGGGCGATTATGTACTAAAGTAAGAGCAGATTTGGAATCACTGCTTTTCTCTTTCTAAGAAAAGTGATTGATTAGCGTTTCTCAACTTTAAAGGTTACATGTTTATAAATTTAACCCTGAAGAGTCCGTTAACGCAGTGTTGAATGGTGTACACCTCCCTGTAAATGCGCACGGACACTTTCAGAATTCTCTCGATGTTCCTGAATTGAGGTCGTTTGTCCAAGGAGCCGTAGTTGAAGTGCGCGCAACAACTAGACATTTCTCGGATGCGCCGTGTACCTAACATCCCTTCAGATTCGGGGTCTTACTTGAAAGATGAAATATCTCTTGGAAAGCGTGCGAAATTCAGATTCTTTATTTTGTGTGGTGATAAAACTCTGAAGTAGCTAAGAATTACCGGACGCCTCAGAATCACGAAAATTTTGTGTGGGTGAAATATCGTTTTCATTGGAAATCCTCTGGCCTGGCATCGACTCATCCTTGATATTTGTCTTCCGCGGTGATGATCCCACTGCATCAAAATGGCTCGATCTCTTCCACCCAGCGGGCCAATACGACCCCCCCCCCCTGCGACGTGTCGAGGATTCCTCAACGCACGCTTGACCCTGATTGGACACCTCCCTGTAACCGCGCTGGCACTTTCACTATCCGAAACGGCAAACGCTCGTCAGCTTAGTACACCGCACAATAGGCGAAAAAGTTGCTTTATAAGCAATTGTAGGTGAAATCAATGCCACGAAGACGAATATGACATCTTTTTGATACTAGCGCCACGAGGTGTCATTTTGGCACTGATTTGATCCAAATTGCGTCGGTGTGGCGCCAACATTACAATCGGGTTGAATATTCGTAATCATGACGCTAAATATCCCCACAGGCAGGTCTTTTTTTTTACCGAACTTGGTTTGAAAAGGCGTTTGCGTCAAAAATTAATGCCATATTCATGATAAGGGCGCTTGATTACACCCCCTCCTGGGTAAAATTTTGAAAAGTTCAGAATGTGGAGGGAAGTGCTTTTTGTTGCCCACCCTAGCTCCCTCCCTGTAGATGGGACGACTCAGAAGTCAAAGAATGGAAAAAAGTCAACATTTTGCAGAACTTCCTAGAGCAACGCCACCTTGGTGACAACTATCAAATACACTCTGAACTCGACAAGGGAAGGATCTCAGGTCGAAGTAGCCACTTGTAAGGAGAGATTTACGCAGACTTCCCTTCGCAAACTGATCTCAGGTGCTTTCCGACTGAAGTTATACAGGTTTTTAATATTGAAGGGTCAAAAGTTAAGAGTCATCAACAGTCACAGACAGGACCAACCTTCAGATGCCAAGCAAGTGGATTGGGTGGGGTTCACACGTAAATTTTTGGTTGGGGTAGGGGCGGTCGTACTTCTGATTTTTCTGTGTATTTGTGGTTGCTAGGAGGGAGTTCTACTTGAGGATACTCAGAGGCAATCGTAGTGGAATGAAATGATTTGACTGGTGAAATGATTTAGTAAGAACTCCTATTATAGGATGCGCCATTCAGTCGTCTGTGGTGAGTAGCCGCAGTGGTAGTTGGAAGTCTGTCCTCCTTTGCCACTTTGCCATGCCTTGGCATCTTCGAATTTTGACTGGTACTTGAACTTTACGACCCCCTCTACTTCCATTGGCCATGTACGACCCCCTCGTTGATCTTTGCGCAACGGGTTGACCCTGCTCACACGAACCTCACGATCGAAGTGCATCTAACTTTTTGCGCAGATTCGCCTACTCTCTGGAGTCGTAGCCTGAGCAATGCCTAAGCTATTACACCACACCTGCGTGATTCGCTGGCATTCCATCTGGGCTCCAAGCCTCCCGTTTCAGCTTCTCCGTAAAATTGCTCAAGTTTCAATCAAGAAATCAATAAAGTAGCGAATGTGCAGCTTCTCTCTCGCACAAAACTTAACCCTAGTTGAGGGGCAAAAGCACTTCTTTGGCTAAGGCCCTGTTCAGAGATGTCCGCCGGCGCGAAAAAACGCACAGGCGAAAATCTCCGCCAAGATTTAGATACGCAT
>MU905856.1:0-11058 GCA_036418205.1 Ostertagia ostertagi | reverse complement strand
GGTGCGCCTCTTGGAAACAGTTTGGTACATGTGTAGGGACGCATGTATGGACCAACCCCGTGGCGACTAAATTTTGCAATCAAGGTTGGCGGCCACTTGTTGGCTTCAAAATGGTCCTGACGATGAATTTGACATCTGATTTTGATATTTAGCGCGATTTGGCACCAAAAACCGTAGGCGCCAACCCAAATGCAAAATTTAGTCGCCACGGGGGATCGAACCCTTAACAGTACCTTATGCTTCTTTTTTGGTACTGCTATAACCGTTCAGCGAAAATGAAACATGGTTTTGCGTTCCCTACATGCGTCCCTACAATATGCACAAAACCGTTTTGAAAAAGCGCTTGCCCTGAAAGACCTCCCTTGTTAGTTCCTCTGCCTCGTTTGGGCGAAGTGATATGCCACATGCACTCAAGAACGCCTTACCTGTCTAGGAGTGGACTTCACGTCAGTTACCAAGAAGCTTTAAAGCAAATCTTTCTAGGTTCGTCCTTTGACTCTCAATCCCATAAGGAATGAAAATTGACCGGGCAGAGGAATTTTACAGCATTAGGTGGCAGTTCCCTCATGGAGTTTTTCCGCCACTCGATACTGTGGAAGTGCTCCTGGGCATTCAGTGTGCTGAGGGAAAAACCTCAGCTGAAGCGTAATCGAATACGGTATGTCGAAGTCAGTCGATGTAAAAAGTGTTGGAATTGCCTGACAGCATCCATCTACACAATGGAGCCGATGAACTTCTAGGAAACTCCGTTTATCTAATGCAGCAAAACCAGCCTCGCTCCGAGAAACCGCTCTTTCTATTTGCCATCTTTTCCGTGACCGCGTGAGGCGTTTGTTGATTGAAGTCTTTTCTTTTTCAACTGCTTTTATGCCCAGTTTAATCTTGTTACCGTAACAGGTCTAGCACGTTGAAAGCTTTCCCCTTCAGGGAGAAGCGTTTTTACGATTATCAAAAAGGTCATGAGTGATCTAGCATTGCTTCGGAACACAAATGAAAGAAAATCCTCTTAAAGATCCTGGAATTTGCAAGAGATTTGCAATTAGCAGCCATTGGAGGCAGGAAAGATGGATACCTCGCGTTGTGCCCTACATTTCCCGATCACCCTGCCGTTGGTTGGGCTCCACCAATCCCAAATCCCCATTCTTTTCTACTCTTTCCTCCTTCCCGCATGCGTCTTTAATTCCGGATTCTTTAGGAGTGCACATTGTTCAGGCCGGCTTTAGGGGAGAGAAGTCACACGTGAATAGTCACTTGCTTTCATCTTATATCTATCAGCTACCGAAATCATCACGTTATCCGGCAAAAGATGTATCTTATAAGGGTGCTGTGCCAAAGACTGTGCTTTTGGTTCTGTAGTGCAGCAAGACGATATAGCACGACAAATGATGCGTTAGCGGCAAGCGTGCATGCTATGAAGAAATTTCAATGCCTCGAGGACAAAAGTGGCGATTTCCACGGGGTAAAGGGTCATATCATAGCAGACTGGCAGAGCTTGTCCGCTTTCGACGCCCGTTCTCTGCCGGCCACGCGATTCTACACCAGTGCTTGGTCCCATTCTAGTCGTGTCTGCACAGAGAGAGGCAGAGCGTTTCACTGCAGAGTGATGTCAGCACCGGTGATTCCAGAGCGCAAAATAGCGGGGAAGGCGATGTTCCTTTTCAGGCTGTTTCTCTTAATTTTTTCTTCACCGTTGCACCCTCACCGTCTTTTCCTTTCATCTCCATCGGAGATTAACTTGTTCGTGCTAATCCACTTTCAAATGAGGTCACACATTACATATATCTGCTTTGTTTGTGGCAAACGTATAGTAGCTGCACCTTGACGGGTCTGTCTGCATCAGGCATTTTATAACGAAGAACCAACAGTGCTAAGGCCGCAAGTGTATAAGCGACCCAACATGTGGTTTGAGCTGCGTTGATAAGCACGAAAACATTTGAGGACAGAAAAATATACAGAATTGATATAAAGCCCTGAAAGCCGATGATTACACTCAAAACGCAAAAGCAAATATTATTCTGGGAAAATGTACCACAACACTCTGTAGAGCTAAAGTGGTCAATGCTCGTTCCAAAGCGTGCGGAAAACCCCGTCGTGATTGAACCGGGCGCTAGAACAGCCAATCACACGCATCCCAGCTTTGACTACCTTGACCGCAAGCATTTAAAGGATTTCGCGACATCTACATATGAATTATGAAATACGTGGTCCTTTTTCGGTCCCGGCCACGTACGATTTTTGCCAATGAGGTGTATTTTGCAACGGTTTTCGTTTATAGTCTAACTTTTTGGTGCTAACTTAGTTGGGGGGGGGGGGGCCACGCGGCGGCGCGGCAGTCTGCTCGCCTGGCATGTTCGGAAATCCGTGGGCCAGGGGGAGTGTAGGCAGTCTAGGGGGTGGGGGTGGGGGCAGTCACTTGACATGCGTGAAAAGCTGGAATGTTCGAGTTTACACTGTCTCGCTCGAGAGAGCCCAGGTGAGCAGACTGCCGCGCCGCCGCGTGCCCCCCCCCCAACTAAGTTAGCACCCTTTTGTAAATTCCCGATGTCTGACCAGAATCTTCTGCTTGTCACTTTCAGAAAAGATATCATGGTCCCATTTGTTCAATTTGAAGTACTCACCATAAAAATTATTGCTGGGTATAGGAGTACGAAGCCAACTGTTAGTCATTGCCAGGAATACTGGCATTTGACCTTCCCGAGCTCCACAGTAGAATAGCCTATGAAACAGTGCAGCTGCTCTCGAGGCAAGGCTAGAAAAGCACAACGAACTTGTACCGTACCTGGAGCTCATCATAATAGTGCCATTTGCAGATCCGAACGTTGATATAGCGACAAACAGTGACATTATGAAAGAAAAGTTGCCGTAGACTTTGTGTGCGAATACCTAGAGTAGAGTAGAAAAGATAGAAAGCATTGTCCTGAGAATGCTTGTGGTATCTGGCGAGTGTGAAACCTCCCAGTGAGAGAGCGGTCATGAATCACCACTCTTACTTTCAAACATTCTATGAGGCTTGCCCCACATTACACACTAAATTGTCACAGTCTCTTCGCAGCTGTCGCGAAACCTTTGAGGAGGGGGATAGGGATAGATGGGTGGGTCCTACTCCCCAGACGCCCTCCAGGTCGCCAATCCCAGGCCAACCGAGGGTCTACTAAGAAGGGTTTTTTTCCCCTGATCCCGAGCGGCTCACTTTACGTTCCAATGTCCGTGCTGCTTTCCCGCAGAACGGTGCTGCTACCCGAGTCATCTACACACCAGCGATACAAGCGATCATGACCTTCAAATACAAGCGGATGGTATAGCACTACGAGTCAGGCCCTTGCCTAGTGCTCCCATACCACTAATCCCAACAGAACCATTACACAATAGAAAAACTAAGATTTATTTAGGCTTCCGTCCAAAACAAGAAGTTCCTGAAGTCTGTCGGAGGCGGAACTGGTCATGCTCCCGGATGGTAGTCGCAGTAATCCTACGGCACTCTGCCTCTCTCTCTCGAATCGAATGAGGTCCCAACAACCGATCACACCCTCGGGGAGAGTGACGCTTAACATATTCACTATCGTGGATTCAGCAACCAGATGAGGGTTAAGGGATGCTGCTCGTGCTTGTTCGTAAGGCGTGGGACACGCAGGGAGAGGGACGCACGGTCCGCTGGCATCTGCGGTGCGCTAAATGCACAGGCCTTAGTGTGCTCGCCCTAGGCCCTCCTGGCGCCTGTAGCTTGCAGGCTTGCCCTCACGGAGAGGGGGCTATGTCTCGCTCGGGCAGAGAAAACCCCGTTCAGACTGTGCAACACAGGTTGACCTGGTCACGAGGGCCAACCGAAGTACAAGCTGGTGGTAACCGTCAGAATATCACAAAAACGTACCTCAGAAGCAGCTGCATGTAGAATCAATTCATCAGGAGAGAGAACAACATACAAGGCAATATTGTAGAAAACATAGACAAAGGTAATTATAATCATCGAAATCATAATTGCGAGAGGTAAGGTTCTGACAATGGGAAACTGTGAGTACATACGGTGAAGGTACAGGTTCAGCAGAACGAAAAGTATTGAAGGGTCTCATCCAGTAAGGGGGGGCATAGCGATCTAGAGCATTTCAAACCATGGAAAGCACATTATTTTATTGTAGACGTTCAGGACTAAGCCCTAGAAGGGAAGGAGCCCCCGGTCCGTGAGCAATCTTGGTTTTCCCGGGGGACTTCCTCCCCCTCCTAGGCTTAGTCCTGACCTGCTGACTAGGTGAATATTACTTTTCGTAGACGTTAATGTCATCTAGTACAAGAATACATACATTTACACAAAACACCTGAAGAAATAACATAGGAAAAAAGCTGATAGCAGCTCGTAACTTTAAAGGACTCCTTGAGCCAAATTGGCATTAGAGCAGACCGTGCACCGCAATGCCCCCTCTTACCGGATGAGACCCGTATTGAATTTGAATAAGTTTACGTTGGAACTAATAGGAAATAAACCTTTTTGGATCAATGATCTCCTCTGTGACGGTGTTCAGATACGCCCATCCTTGATAAGCGAATGCTCCGGAGTAGAATGCAATCGCGGCAGACCCAAACGTTCGAAAGTTGCCTTCGAAGAGATGGTCAAAGGAGTCCCAATATTGTGAACCTCCTGCAACGAACCTCGGTTGCCATGCATCAAAACGGAGTTTACGATGAAAAGGCAGTACATTGGAGCTAAAGGTAGAGGTGATAGTGGTGCATACATGAAGAAAAAACCATGTGAAACGACCCAGAACCCCAAGAAATGTAAGCCCTTTTTTTGCACGTTGGTTTCATTGATCGCATTGATGCGACTCTCAGTGGTGCTATCCTCTTAAACGCTGAGCTTCCTCTGGTGTCTAATCACTTGCCACGCTATAGACCCGCGCTAAACAGTTGAAGCAGGGTCAACCGTTTACGTTGGAGCGACATTTCAACCGACGTTGGACCGACATTGGACCGACGTTGGACCGACGTTGACCGCTCTCCGCGCCGGCATTCGCACTCGCCTTGCGCGAGCCGTCTGTGTCTCCGTGCGTACGTTCACTCTCGGCATTACTCTCACACGCTAGAGAGCCATGCGTTGGACTTTGTCCAACGGACGGTTGACCCTGCTAGAGTAGTCCTTGACAGGGTGGGCGGACAGCCGCTCACCCACCCTGTCAAGGTCTACTCTAGTAGTCTACTCTAGCTATTCTCGACGCGAGGTTTTTTTCCCTCCCCGCGACTAATATCATCTCTTACTTCACTGTCTGTCTCTGAGACTTCTCCGCAGCTTAGACCGAGGAGGTTCGCATTTTTCTGTGTTCTTCACAATATTTCTTCCTTTTTTCTCCATTTGTGATTCATTCGCATTCCTGCTCTCTTATTCTTTGGGATCAGCACATCAAATTGTTCTTGACCCTCGTTTTTGAGAAGGAACAAAAGTTACCCTCGGATATTAGCCCGAGCTATTTTTTTGCCGCACTCAGAAGTTCAAAATTGACAACGAGTAATGTTTTTAGTGGTCCCTATGACGTTTTGACATCTCCACCCACAATCGTGAATCATACTCCTTAGTTTGTGTATTAGAGCAATTCCTTCTACCAAGATGGGGTGTCCCCCAAGAGGCCCGTCGCGCGGCGAAGGAAGAGACGCAGACGCGGCAAAGGACGAGTCGCAGCGCATACTGTAGCGGTTAGGCGTCAGGTTAAATAGAGTGTACCATACTACGTCTCATATCGCACAGCACGCGCTGCGACTCGTCCTTTGCCGCGTCTTCCTTCGCCGCGCGACGGGCCCTTGGGACACCCACCAAGATGTGCATAATCAAAGGAATGAAGCGAATACTAAACGGCAGGAAACGAACAAAGGCATATACTGCCGCAGTGAAGAGAGGGAGAGGGAGAGAACAGAGAGTAGGGGATGTACGTGAAACTTTTGCCGTACCGAAAATCAAAAGAAAATCTCCTGTCACGATAACCATAAGTAGGGCAAGCACCTTGGTGACAGTGAACCAATCTTGGAGTTTCCTTACAGCGTTCACAGAATAGCAGTTGATCCCGCTAAGCGACACTGAAAAGAACGAGGAACTATACAAAATTTAGACGACATCCGCTGCGTTCAAAAGCAAGCAATCAGAGACAATTGCTTTGTGCAGTTTCCAAGGAGGGAACCGTGCTTTGAAAATTGGGGAAGGGGGGGGGGGTGTCATATTAGGATTCGGTGAAGGTCAGATGGATTAACAAAGGAGAGGGGAGTTCTGGAAGCCGGATGGATTGTGTGGCGGGGAGAGGGGTCGTTGTTGGCGGATTCAGTGGAAAATTGGGAAGAAAGCACTGCAATCAAATCAAAAGGAATTCTTGCTTCATTTGGTCGCAATACTATCGCTCCCCCCCCCCCCCTCCCCCCAGCCTCCAACAGCCGTCTTAGGTGAAAAAGGGGAGTTGCTTGCGTCGATATCTGCATCCCCAAATCAACTCCTCTGAAGCAGCCTTACACCGGAGGCCCGCTGTCGGGATGAGGACTGGGCTCGCATTCGGACCCTGAGCTGATGGCTGGTGTGAAAGTTGCATTGGATACCCTCTAAAGGGAAGGTCGTTTTTTTTTCTGGAAATTTAGACGGGCGGTTGACCGTGTGTACGATGTTTGCAGGTGAGTAAGAAATAACAAGATCGTATTTCTTTCAGCGACGCATTTCGGCTTAAGATTGAAAATGTCCTACTTATCATGACTATAGCCAAAAGTTCCACAACTCCATCAGGTGGATCGCAATCTGGATAGAACGGCCGGATTATGTAGAGTGCAAACGTGAGAGATTTCACCGTTACAGCAACTGGTCTGAATTCAGAAGAATTTTCCAAGAAATCCAAACTTTTCTCAGCCCGCAAGGGTGAACAAACTAAACTCATGGTCAGCCGCCTCGTGCACCACCTTTCCGAGTTGCTGAACACAGGTTTGGTTTATCCCTCGTTCTGAGCTGAGCTGGACTTAAAGGCACGAGTCGGATTGAATTGATGCGTTATTTTGTTCAAACATTAGGCAAGGGGTGCAATGAGGAACATTAGTGAGGAGAAAAAGCAAAAAGCACCATAGAAAACACTAAATTTCCCTTAGGAGGCCGGCCGTAGTACGACGGAGAGACACAGCGCTGCGAGGAGAGGGAGAACGCGAGATAGTACGTCATACGTGAGAGACGCAGAGACCACGTATGCCGTGGTGGATTACGCTGGCAGCGGGCAAGGCCTTAGCGCCATTGCCGCGCACTTTTGGGTCGCGATAGTGTCGCGCCCTCAGTGCTTGGGGAGCCCACTATCGCACCCTGGGAAGAACTTCTGCTGGTTGCCTAATCCTGACTCGTGGCTTTAATTCTGCGGAACGCTCAGCTCCATCGTGTTTTCAGTTCTGATATACACCCACAACTTCATTCAGCTCACCTTATTATAAGGCTTTTCGATCCAAAGACGAATGAAAGCAAGGAATGGCCCAAACGCCTCCATTATGTAAGCGTAGTCTGCTCCGGACCTTGTGATCAGAACTCCCAATTCCGCATAGATATAAGCTCCCAATCCGCACCAAAATCCGCACAATATCCAGATAATTATCGATGCTCCCACGGAACCAGCCGCTGAAAAGCGTTCATTGAAAATTACCAAGAAAACCATCCTTTTGTCTGCTGTTTAGGTGGGATTTCGGAGAACCTGTTGCTTTGCTGTTAAATTGACGTTGGGAGGGGACCACCGCGGCACGCGGCCTTTCTCATGGGTTACCTGCTGCGCGAAAAGTGGCGCGCACCGCGGCGGCGACTGAGTCTGGTATGAATCCGGGGTATATAAGGAGTATCGATGGACTGTAAGAGGTTAGCTAACTTCCCGTTTTTGTAGATGACTGTCTGAAGCCTCTCTGGATCTCTGTTTTCAGTTGTAGCCGGGAGCCGCATGGGCACTCTGGTTCTAATGATAGTCAAGAGTTGGCAATATGTAGTACTTCCTTCGATACCGTAACCTGAGCCACTCCCATTCACAGTGGATCGTTGAACCCGACATACAAGCGCAGCTGGAATCTTACCAAAACGGAACTGTGAGGAAGCGAAAATCGTTGATAAGATATGCGAGAATTCTTACTAATCATTGCCAAGAGTTCACCAGAAAGGTAGCGGTGGTATGCTTGTAAAGGCACACGCTTAAGCAATTTCCAGAGATGGGGATCGTACATACGACTAGGGAATTGCTCAGCGGGCAGAGCAAAAAATCAATAGGTATCCTTTTCTTATCGACTAGTCGCCTACTCGCCTGCTCGACTGATACGTATACTTTCTTTTCGAATCATCACCTGATTGCCTAATCGCAAGTAGGATCGCCAACTCTGAACGCTGTCTTGCGAAGGTAGGACGTTGTGACAGAATGTTAGGCCGCGTTCATAGTTCGCGACTCCGGAGATTAGGATAGTACGCGACAATGAAAAACATATGTATTGACGGGGAGATTAGGATAGTAGTAGATTAGGATAGTAGTAGAGTAGGAGATTGCGCTGACAAGATTAGATACGTATCGATTGAAATCGCTGGAGAGTAGTAGATTGCGATATTACGATAGTAGGATAGTAGTAGAGTAGGAGATTAGGATAGTAGTAGATTAGGATAGTGCGCTGACAAGATTAGATATGTATTGATCTATTCGCTTGAAGTCGCCCAATCTACTACTCTCCAGCGATTTCAATCGATACGTATCCAATCTTGTCAGCGCAATCTCCTACTCTACTACTATCCTAATATCCTGTCGCCTACTATCCTAATCTCCCGAGTCGCGAACTATGAACGCGGCCTTAGAATGAGGTGAAGACGAGCTCACATTGTTGCACTCCGGTAGGACTCACAAATATCCCGGATCCAATCACGCCACCAACGACCATTGATACGCAATTTGTAAGCGTAAGTGTTCTAGCCAAAGCTTCATCTCCCTCCTAAACAAGATAATGGCTAGAGATACGAGATTCTCCCACACAAAGGACAAATTTTTAGTTGTTGTCGTACCTCCTCTTCTAGGGCAGTATCGCCATCGATCGTCTTCTCGTCTTGCCGCTCTTCCGCTGCTTTATCATCGACCTCAAACGCCCTCACCTTGCTTGCCACTCAATGGCTTTTATAGAACCTGATGGACTCAAGTCACCACGATCTCCGCTTTGGGGAGAAGGCGACTCTTTACTTTGACTCTTTGCACCGACATTGCCCCCAGGGATGTCTGGATCTGAACTGCTCATCTGAAAGACTGAAACACTACATATTAGCCAGAGGTCTCCCTGCGGCACTCATGTCCTTAGGGGGGGACATTCAGAGCAGAGCATTCAAAAACCGCTGGTAGGTGACACTAGGACTAAGCCCAGGACTGGGAATAAATACAAGAGAGAACGATGGTTGCTCTCAAAATCCCATCCCCTCCCTAAAGCTTAGTCCCAAGTTCTATCAGTGGCCCACTCATTTCAATGTCCCCCCCCTAAACGACATGAGCGCCTATCCACCTATAAACCTCGTATTCCGAGGTGTGACCATAATCAAATGGAAGCAATGTAAAAACAATGATTGCTTATGTCCGATCTTGTGAATTTCACTGATCTGAGCTTATCATCATCAACTGATAACGACAACAATGGATTATTCATCTTTATGATCTCCATTACAGATTATTCTACCACTACTCTTTACTATTATATTTGCAGCCTGTTCACAGCGAAAACCATAATCAGGGATAGTCAGGAACAATTTCGTTCTCTTCTCCATATGTGGGGTACCCGACAGGAGGCCCGTCGCGCGACAAGATAGCAGAGTCCGCGGACGAGCGTTTGCGCGATCGTGTGAGTGGGGCCAGAATTGGTAAGAAACTCGCAGACCTTAAAAGTTGAAATGCAACACTAATCCAAATACGGCTCGCGGAATTGGTGAAAAATATAGATAGTAGGTAACTCGAAAAGTATCATACTTGCGATGTCCTTTGCTTCAGTGCGTCTTGCACATATTTTGGATATTTACCGTTTCCTTGACTTTCGCAAAGGATCAACTCTGTCAGTATTCCTTCGCGCACATAGGACCTCAACTCATCCCTGGAAAAACTATATCATTCTCTGTTCAAATAGATGCTCGAGAAAGATTGACAGCTATGGAATAAAGGAAATCAGCTAGAACCCACATGTACAGCGCATCCTTCTCCATATTTCTACAACCAAAATATAGATATCGCTGCACGGCTGGGAAGTTTTCAGGATCGTTCAGCTTCACGTTCCTGAAAGGAATAAGGGCATCAGTTGAAAAGCACATCCAAAACATCTGCGTGCTAATGCACCGAAGAACGATACCCACAAAAGGTGTTGGCAGAAAGCCAAGAACACTGCCACTCCTGTGCCAGGTCCAACCATCAAGAGGGGCATATCTTTGGCACACGAAGAAGGCAGAGATAGCGGTGGAAGGCGGAAACGTGCTGGTTCTTTATGCATTATCTGAAGAAACGAAACCCTTCGTTGCAAAATCGATGGATTGAAAAAGAAAGAGAATAATTTCAGATATAACTAACATCGCCATGGCGTTACGAAGGTACAAGAAAACGAAAGGAGAAGGTAAATATTACTAAAGCACTAAAATATTAGAATAACCCAAACCTGTACTGTGTCATCCACTTTTAGTCCAAGCAGGAATTCCGTTGCCAAACCCGTCCGAGGGTATCTGGAGAAAAAGATTTTATGAAATTCCCTACCTAAGCAGACTGCTCCAAAAACTGCTTCGAAAAGAAATAATGGCAATGTGAGAACTATACATAGATCAAATATAATAGATGCAACGGTAAAGAAACCCAACGAACCTCCTCCCATCCTCCGCTGTGAAATTCATTACGGAATAAACAAATCGAACACGTCGTCCACGACATGAAGACACACTGTAGGATCTGGGAATCAGACGTGGAAGAAGTTCTGAAAAGAAGAGCATGAGTACAAAGAACGCAAAAGAGTAAATATCCTTCAAAAAAAAAAGGTATTCTCCTACCTATAAGACGGTCCGCGGAAGGGCGTACACTCGGGAATGCGAATAAAATG
>MU905852.1:0-15555 GCA_036418205.1 Ostertagia ostertagi | reverse complement strand
GAGATCGACAATTCTACCACTGTCATCCAGTATAGTATTTACAGACTTCAAATTAACTAGACGAAAGGGCCAATTGCAAACTTTTAATGATTGTGATACCCGATGAAGTGCAACATATTGTGAATGAAGCGTCATGCTATACGAAGGTAATTATTGTACTCTCTATGTATATGTAAATTGTTGAAAATTCCTTCCTTGTCCAAATTTCTGTCATCTTTACAACTCCATCATCTTTCAACAAATTGAGTAAGTGCCGAAAACGAATTATGAACAGCGGATAACGTGTTTTTCATGAAGGCGTCTACGGCAATGGGACATGTGCCCTTGAGTCGACCTGTGAAACGGGAAACAACAATTTGCAAGTTGAATTTGCTTATGCAAATCAGGTTCCCATGTTTTGGAGAAAAGCCGATCTCATGATTTTGGCGGAATGCCAAAAAGAACTTCTCAGGGGGATAATCACATTATTTTGCTGCTTTTTTGCAGTTTTTCTGTTTCAGAAAGCGTGGATGGAAATTCTTGAAGAAGGCCGATGCGATATCTGTGCAACATAATCGGGTCAAAGATCGCCTAATGGATGAGGTAATCAATCTAAATTAATTAATTAAAAATGAAAGAAGGTCATTCAAGAAGCTAAGCGGGAAAGGAAACGTTTCGCTGAAACTCTGATATTTTCAAATTTTTAGGTGTTGAAAACACTGGCTTTATACCGAAAAGAGAACTACCATCCATCGGCGTTTCGTGCGCCGAAAGAAATTCGTGAAGCTGAGGAAGGCTTTGAGCGGGTAGGTTGCTTAATGAAAAAAAAACGACTTAATACAGCGCTGATTTATTTCTTATTTTTCAAACGCACTTTTTTTTGTAGATTTTTTGCACTGAAAAAATGTTTCTCTTTTATTTGTTTTGCGAGACTTCGGAACATTTCTTCGCGTCGTCAAAGGAAACGCTAAGATGATTCATGTGACTGTAGCGAGCGCACTATCGTTCGCCTTTAGGCTCTAGACTTTTTTCGTGTGGCAAATGCCAAGGGCATGGCACATCCGAAGGAAATATTTGGTTACTGCTACATTCAGTTTTTTTTTCGGAGAAACCAGTTAAACTCGTTGGGGCAAACCTGGCATGCCTTCACGTTATTACCAAGGGACAAAGTATTCCAAAAGTAGCTAAGGGAGAAAATTTCAACAGTGAACCTTTCATTTTTCTGAGCGCAGCTTCATCCGCGCTCTGGAAAGGCTTTCTGTTTTCTACAGTTAGTGTTATACTCCTAGTGGAAAGCTTTGTAAGTCATGAGAACGGATTCACAGTGCGTTTCAGAGACAGAAGGCAGGAATTCTGCCTTCAATAGCGATAAATTCTGAAGCAGATGTCCTTTTAACCCCGCTCCACCGGCTCTCTTTCGGTCAAGTGCAGGGGTTCCGATTGGGGTCGAGCAATCCTTTCCATGTGTTTTTTCTACACTCAACAAGAGTGCTGAAGGTCACCGGAAGGCTGCAGGCAGACAATGAGAAAAGGATTTTATGATTAGGTTCTTGGATTGTGTGAAAATCACTGAGTCTGTTCTTAGCAACTCTTCGAGGTTTAAAAACTGACGTAAAACTAAACCTTATTTCTATAAACGCCTAGAAACTATTATTTATGAATAAACGCCTGAAATTATTTCTACAACTAAGTTTTTAATGGCAACAAAACATTAGCACATCCTATGTGTGTCGTAAAAGAGATTTAAGAACCAAGTAGATCACAAATTTTCTTGAGGTGTTCCTGTCTTGTTTTTCACAGTTTTTTGATCGTTTCGGCGTGCTCTCAAGTGTCACTTCAAGACGCTCTTCGTTTATGATATTAATAGTCGTCTCTTTTGCTCAAGTCCACTTCTGCCATCCTTACGGTTTTAGAAAATAAACGAGGTTCTACGCCCAAACCTGCTAGCTAAGGTAATAGTATAGAATGAAGTTAATTATGTTTACAAAAAACAAGTTGAATCGAACTAATTTATTTATTACTATCCTGATAACGATGTTTATTCGAAAATGACAACATTATTCTATGATTTTGGTTTATATTTATTTGGAGGGGTGGTGAACAAAGAAGTCGTTTAGTCTCCGTTTCGCACGTGACCCTTAACAGAGACTAAACAAAATAAGTCTACTCCCTCTGAGCTCATCAGTAAGAAATCTGGGGAACAACTCCTGGCGGGGCACATGCCTGAGATCGAAGACGGCTTGATCCTTACTTGGTCAATATTTTCGATAATTATGGTAAACTACTCGCGGCTGGTATCAACTCTATTGCTCACTTCTTACCTGCCTTCTGGTGAGAGCCGAAATCCTTTTGAGTCAGTAACTATAACTGACCTTTAGTGGCGCCTGCTCTGCTCGTGCGGTTGTTTAGACTAGGCCTTGCAGTAAGAACGATCTCGTCGACAACGTCAGGCCAACTCATAAAGTCTTCCACTATAAACCTTAAATTGGAGGAACGAAGAGCTTGTAAGCAAACATACCGGAAGGTTCTACGAAGGGAAAGTTGGAGTTTGCTTGACATCCTTCTTTCGCCTTTTACGACACTTTTGCTTTTTTTTCCGATCCTCCATTTTTTTGGTTTAGAGCTGGCTGTCGTTCATGTGGCAGGAACTGTTGCAAATTTCAAAGTCCAAAGTATCGTATGATTTCCTGGGATGTTTTTAGTAATGTTCTACTGAATTCAAACTAGTCAGCCATTGCGCTGGTCAAATTTCAGGATAGGCGCGATCTCCACCGCTACAAATGAGCTCTCATTAGTACTAAAAAGACTAACTTTCCTCACATTTCCCAGAAAATCTGTCGATTGAAGAGGGAAGGAAATGTGTAGACACAAAACGGCAAATAACAAAAAGTTTCCGAATTCTTCCGCATTTCTCGATAATTCCCCTAGCAGTCTCTTCCACAGATGAAGAAAAATTTGATCAGATACAAATCTTATAGTCGAACTTTGACAAAAAGAACTGTTAACAGCTTCTGATTGTTAGCTGCTGTTTTTGTAGCACACTTGCCCGGTAAACAAGAGGTGCGGGTTCGAGTCCAGACTGGGGCGAATGTTTTGTTTACAACCCAGCATTCTTGTGAAACAGTTAACAGTGTTCAGACACAGCTCGTCTGTTGAGGCTCATTTCTTCAAGTAGTACTGCATTCACGTGTAGCTTTTTTGATTTATGTGTATAAAATTGTTTACTGTATTTTTTGCAAGGAAATCCCAGTCAGATATGTACTGTCCAGCCTAATCGATTTTTCCATAAACATGACCGGCGACATTCTTGTTCTATCGAGTTTAGGAGCTGGTAGGGCGCTACTGTACCTAGCCTGGATTATAGCATATGCTGAATGTTTTGATCCATTACAAATCAGAAAAATCGGTTCTAGAACATTCCGCCGTTTGACGTCCCATTTCCGTTATCTTCCATTATCATCCTGTTTTCTGTCTTTTGTCAACGTTTTTCATCAGACTGGCTCGTGATTCGGTGAACTCACTTCCTCACGGATGCAGTCTCGGAGGTCGTCGGCTCGTTCGCGGCGTGGTGTTGACGCACTGTTGTCGGTGCTGAATGTTGCTCTGTGAGCGCTTTACGGGAGTCGCGTAGGCCTTACGGCTGTTTGCGCTGTCGAGATAACATTCGTCGTCCAACCACTTAGTGCCTGGTCTAGACCATACCGAGAGGGACCATTGAATCGGAGAACCGTATAGGCCCGTTGAAAACCGGATGAGACAGCCGGATTTTGGGGCTGTAAACATTACATGGAATGGGCTCAGAGAAAAATTCGTTACTGCGCATAGATATGTAGTGCGAGACAGCTAGTCGTTTTTGAACCCTTTTTGAAGTATTGTTTTTGGTGAAAGCGTGTACCTATTGTAAGTGACGTGGCTTCTGAGCCGGTTAGTCAGAATGCGAGAAAATGACCCTTATTCCGGCGGAACTTCACATAGTTTCATATAGCACAGTTTAATTGATTCATGTTGTAGGCTAGATTCCCGGAAAATTCCAGAAATTGTTGCGATAATTACACATTTGTTCACAGGCGGCTATAGTTTCTGTTTGTACCATGTGCATGTGAGCTGTTACCAAGATCATATTAAAACATTGACAACAGCGTGGCGCAGTTGCGCGTCACGTTTTGCATCTATGACACTTGTTCTCTTAATTTTTCTGGATTTTTACATGTTTCAAACTATCCTTGTGCTTTCTCGCATTTTAAAAGCTGCACCCTCGTTACCGATAATGGAAGAATTAAGGGAGTAAAGGCAGTTCATGGAAAAAGTAAAAAGAAATTACCGAGATACGCGCATAACGGCTGTCATCGATGTGTTAAAGTACAAAATCGCTTCGTGATCCTCTGGCTGGCACGATAATCGATCAAGTGCACGCACGTTCTCACACCATGTCTAGGCTCATATTCAGAGGATAGTACGTTTGTATTTGGAAAGAGCGCTGTGATTATACGGACCTTTTTATATAACACGATGTTTTTGTTTACTTTTGCCAGTCAGTGAATCGTCTGACTGAATCAACTACTGTACTGTATCAACAATTGTAAAAATTATTTTCATAGTAAAGGCCAGGCCGTCTGCGCGAAAAATTTTTCGCGATATCAAATAATTTTTATAAAATATTTTTTGCTTTGAGTTTCGAAAAATTATTTAAAAAAAATAATTTTAATATTCCCACTCGTAAGCATTTTTCCTTTTCAGGCTCAGCGAAAGTGGAAAAAACTGTACGAGAAACTCGAAGCGAGCAAAAAAGCCTATTATAGTGCGTGTCGTCAGGAAAAGTCCGCTTTAGTGAATCTAAGCAATAGCCAGGTGAGGAATTGCTTTTCCTGTAAAGAAGAAAGTTGTCTATCTGAGCAAGAGCTACCTGCCTGAGGTGATTTGTTTAGGCCGATTCGTCGCTGTCGCAGGATGGCGCACAGAAATTTCGCGATCGTCTGGAAAAGTGCCGGGAAGAGGTGCAAAAATGTAAATCTGCCTATGAAAAGAATATAGCGGAAATCACACAGTACAGGTAATAGTCACAACTTTATTGGTGTTCCGTTGGTTTTTGGACGGATATCTTTGGTTTTCTACCTAAAAATGCGTTGTTTGGTTGTTGTAAACGGCTTCTGCGTAACATTCTTGCACAATTATGGCGTGGCTGTCGTCGACCAGCGTCAAGCCGTCGCGTTCGCACTTTTTCAAAAATTTTGCGACGCTAACACCACCATGAGACTTAGGAGGCTCCCCCAAAATCCCCCTCCTCCATACCTCGGCCGCCACCCTCGCCATTATGGCTGTTTCTATGGTGTCTGATTCTGAGACCGACACAGGCGGGGGTGTAAACTGGTATCATGAAGTGCCAAATCCACTAATTTGGCCTAATTTTCACGGCTTTTGTGAAGCTCTCACCACATGCGTAAAAAAACCGTCTAAACACAACCCCCACGACCTCCCTCCATCTCCTCCGTTCACTTTGACAAACGTTGTTCAGACCTCGAGATATCCGACTTCGCCCTCCCCAAATTCACCATCGAGTACATACAGGGGGGGCCAAAAAAAAAAGACATTTTGCCTATGTCGGACTTCGGCTCTTTTTTCTTCGCAGAGATTGCTGTCGTTGACGGGAGTTCCTCAGCAGAGTATTCCCTAAGTGTCCCTCTATAAGTGAACGCAGGCCTCTCCTTCACTGCCCTCACCGTCTTCAGAATATGACGTCATCTGTCACCGTCGTCAGGCTCAAGGAGGTCTACCGTAAGAGCTTCAGCCTGAAGCTCTTACGCAATTTCGTGAATCGATTTAATGTTGGATAGTTTTCTAGAGGCATTAGCTACCACTGTGCAAATCCCCTCGGAACTAGCTTTCCAGTAAGGGTCGTTATGGTACACGATCCTTCGAAGACCCCATTGAGATCGACCAGTGCACCATGTTTCCAGGGCTAATTCTTCTGATGCCGTCCACGTACGTGGCCACTATGAAGATTTTCTTATAGAATGGAATGCACTCTTTAATAATAAGTTGGAACCGTTCGGTCTGAGTTGAGTAAAATGTGCTTAAATCCATCTGGAAGTGGAGGCAAAATGTCTTTTTTTTTTTGGCCCCCCCTGTATATATCGAATCGGATATGAGATCGAAGTTATTACGGAGTTAATTTTTGCGATTTGATTGAAATTGGCATGCCCGCGCGGAGTAATTTTGCCTCTTTTTTCCACAAAGCATTATTTTGTTGTAGTCCCTTAGTACATACTCTCCGTCTCAGAGGTATAGAAAGGATAGAGCTTTTGGCGTTGATCAACCTACTTTGGAACGCGCCTTGCATCCGATTTTGAAAAATAGTGACATTTTGAACGCAATTTAGCTTTGCTTGGCCGGTCGATGGACAATTAAGTGTTTTTATCTTCCCAGATAGGTCCGATACTAATTTTGTCGAGCTCGAGGTATCACCTTGGTTGGCCGGTCGACACATGATCCATCTTCGTACCAAACGCGTTTGTGTTCGGAGGCAGCGTCAGCTTGCCGACCACCACACCACTTTCGCCCTAGCATACATACATCTGTTTAATATTAGCTCCCAATATTTGGGACAGGGAGGCTCAGTTGAAAGGCGAAGCGAGCTCTTGACGGTTCACGCTTCACGGTTATGTTTGGTGAATGAACGCCGCTATATGCAGGCGAATTACTCTAGGGTTTATACTAACCGAACCAAGTCATAGCGCGCCTACTGTTGGTTGCTGTGTGGTGTGGTTTGCAACGTCAGTAAATGTTAGATACTCTCGGCAAGCCCAAAGCGATCCTCTCGTTAGCTTTCGATTGCTACAGATTTTATTGCAACTCAGCCTATGCCGTGGCTCGAAAGACTTGATTTTTCCCATTACAGAGGGGCTCCACATTGTCATTTAACGACGGCGGTCATTCGCGCGGTAAGCACTTTGTCCCACGCTCTGCAGGTCGCATGGAACAATGTGGTTCGCATACGAATCACATGTGATCTACCTTTTCGCGCATGCGCAATTTTCCAATTGTTTCGAAAATTTGTCTCAAACATTACATCTCAATATAACCCTCTGTCCAACAGAAAGGTTTCATGACCTCTAGATTACAAAAGTTTTAATGTTTCTTCGCTCAGACAATCTGTATGCTATACGAAGTTATTACGCCATTGATAGGTATGAAAAACGACATACAGAAAGTATGGAGCATTATGGATGGCAGGATTTGTGAGTTTTTTTTTAAACAACCAAGGCACAAACTTTTTCGACATCCACAGCAGCGATTCTTGCCCATTTCCCCTACAATCGTGGCCATCCCACAGCCATTTGCACGGAATTTCACGGTTCATAGGCATTGACCATTGCTGGAGAAGTTTATGGGCCGAGAAACTTCTTTTTGTGAAAGCTATGAACCTGGATCGTCAGTCAATAACGCATAGCTCCATAGACATACATACACCACCGAGCCACGCCAATGTCTCCTTAGTCGGAATCCTCCTCCTTCCTTGACATTTCACATTGCGTGCTGGGTGAGACACTGTTTCGTCTTCTCACGCTCGGCCCTTTTCCATGGACTTATAGTTAACTTTTTCTGTTCAAATGCCAAAAAATCTCAATTTTTTATCAGTTCCAAGCATTTCTCTATGAACTTTCTATCGAGAAGTGGTGTTTCTTCCTGCTTAGTTTCCGATGCATAGTATATTTTCTATATGTTTCTGTTCCATAGCCCCCATGGTGCGAACGTGAGTCACGGCGGAAACGCCTGGAAGAAACGTACATGTACCACGAACTAAGAGAGAAGAACGCGTGCTGTCATCATTTTGTTAAATGTAGAAAGAATCACGTATAGTGGTACGTGATTCTTCCTACATTTAGAACTTATATCAGTAGGCAGACGATAACAAATAAATCAACAGTGATGATCAAGATTGTCAGCAAGATGGAATGCCGAGAATAAGCGGAGTACTTTTCTTGCGGTTTTTTCGATGAGACACGACGGATCTCCGTCTTTAAATTGATGGCCTTACAAAAAGAACAGCAGTGATTCACGGCACTACAATGATAAATGTTGACAGCTGGCGTAAGTCTCGTTTGACAAAAAGTACCATTTGCGTAGTAACCTATACGAATTGCACGTGCTGGACTGCACCAACGAAGGAACTAGCTTAATGATGACAGACCAACACCATGTATAACAAGATACGTTTTCGACCTAAGCCTTCAATCGAAGCAAAGCATAGGCCTAAACAAAGCATTTAACCGTGTCCGCGCAGGGAACCGCAACCCTTTTGTGTCTTCAGAGGCTGTAGCATAATGCTGGAGCGTATTAGGCCAACTACTGCTGCTGCCCAAAGGAAGAAAACTAAAGAGAAAAACTTTAAAACTTTTTTGTTCTTAAGCATTCGCCAACTGCCCTCGAGCCAAGAAGTAAACTCTTCGTTCGGCCTCAAAGAATATGTAAGGGCTCGAAAATTTCCATTGCTCTTTCCAAACTCCTTATATGGAGCTGGATGCGGAACTTCCCTTTCAGCCACTATACTCGGCTAACTAACAACGCTAGAAGGAAGTTCATGCAGGGAGGCCGAAATTACGGACAGCCGCGCTCCGCTCCGCAAACCTTAGTCAATTTTTATGTTCGTAGCGCTTAATGCTGCTTTTTTGGTGCAACACAGTACTTATAATTTTCTTGCAAAAATGATGTCAAGGCAGCATTCGAAACGTTGAAGCTGTCTCTATCTTAGAACATTTCTTGAATTGTGTAAAATGTTCCGCACACTACTTCCAGTGGCCTCTTGAGGAGAACACGACTGTGGTGAGCGGTACCTTTGAAGAAATCGGGAGTTAGGGGAAGATTTCTGTAGCGAGATGTTAAAGAACACGACAGCTTCTCTGCTACTGAGCAGAAAAAAATTAAGTCGTGGAAGAGTTAAGAGTGCACAGAGTATAACGTGATCTAAACTCGAGAAAGCATTCAGTGACGTTTAAGAAAATTATTGAACCCATTAGGCAGAGTAGAAAGCGTTTTCAACTGTTCATAGAGAAGCAGGCAGGACAGCGTTGAGTGTTCCGTTAGGGGAGGGGGTGCGCTGTCGCGGCCCAAGCTATTCTTTTGTTCAGTGAACGGCCGAATGAACGGTGGATAGGAGAAACGTAAAGAAATTAAGAAACGCTTCTTGGTAACCCTCACCAAATAAGATGTACTGATCACTGATAAACGCCCGGCGATATGACTATACGGAACAAATAGGCAATTGCTTTAACCACTACATATCACTGATGTACACTAACTAAGAGGTCAAACCGAGAGGTAGTAGCAGTAATACAAAAATGATGTTTCATTCGAGTAGCAACCGAGTTTGAAGATGGAGTTGAGAAGTACTGGAAAATTTGAAGCGCTATCATAAAAAGTTCTTCCACCAAATGTATCCGGTCAAAAGCACGTGAAGCTTCTTGACAATGATGCGCCGCCATAGCAGAACGTGAAATCTGTGTGATGGTATAAAACGATCGAGAACAGACGGTGACATTTGATAAGAATTGTGTACCCTGAGACGGTGCAAGATTAGGGTTCGGAAGAGAAGAAAAAGATGGAACGGAAACATCAGAAGGACAACATCCTGCTTCTCTTAAACGCTTCTCTTATTGTTATTATCCTTTACTTTTTATTGTTCCATTCTGATTTACAAAAGTGGTCTCCTACAGAGTGAGTGATGAATTCTTTGATCTCGAATCGCAGTAGGGTTGCTGAGACGTTTGCTCGAATAGTCACGAATTGCTTCAAATGCTTCAACGCTTTGAGGCTCCGAAGACGATCCCTGCACTTCGCTAACTCAATCAAGGTTGTTTACTTACCTTGCGAGGAGTTCCAAAGAAGATATCAACAGCGACATCATGCCAAAAGTTCATTCAAAACCGTACAGCGACTTCTCTCAAAGCAACAACCCCTATGAGATCCTCTGAGAATCTGTTCTGTGGGTGGGATAGAATAGCCCGCAACACGCGATTATCGGCGTAACCGTAGTCGCGGCTCTCGAAAGTCCGCGAAAACTGCGCTAGTGCTCCACAAAGTGGTCTAGTGGCAATCAATGTGAACTTACGATCCAGAAACCTTGCGCTCACCCTCACGCGACGTGTATTACGACGTAGCGGATAAGATAGCCGATAGGTGGAGAGATATGATAGCCTCATCGCATGATTGCGGTTGCGTTCGAAAAACTCGTCTAGACACTTCCTTTCCACGCCATCATTATCGCTTATCACAATCACCGTTACCCCACCAAATGAACTGGGGTTTCTGCTTCAATTCATTGAATTTCACAATCTCTACTGATTGCATTTCCTCCAGGTAGTTCATCCCGATATGAAACGAAGCAGAAAATGACTAGCTGACCATTATAACTTTCCTTCTTTAGATTGATTCCTTAACTTCTTCTAGCATCTACTTCATGCATTATCTCCACCAGTTCTATCAGTTTCCAATGCTTTCATGAATTCAGTTGAATTTGCACTTCAACGCTCCTCAGCTGCTTTTATTAGAACTACGTGCAGCGTTGGCCAGGGCATTGCCAAGATCTACCGCCAACATAACCTCCCCTTCAAAAAGCGAGAAAGTGTCGGGAGCAGAACAAACACCACAACTGACGACGGCCTCCAAGTAAATCTGGTTAGAAGTTGTTCATAGTGATAGCTGATTTCTGGTAAATGATAGTTGTAATTGGTGACAATCGATAGAATACAACTGCAACAGGCTAATAATTTCTACGGGCAGAAAACATTAACATTCGCGCTCTAGAAATGCCAAAAACATGCGGAAACAATGGTTCGTGAATCAATTCACACAGAAGACAATTTTTTACATTTCTCCAATTTCTACTTTCTTGCTTTCATATCTGAAGTCAAACAGTAAACAAAAACCTTGGAATATGCAACAACTCAACGCTACAAGTGCTGCAGAGCATATCTAAAATATCTCCTGTAGCGACAATACAAGAGCCTGCTCTAAAGACAGCCATCGTGACATTCAGTTAGATGTCCTCATTTATGATACGTCGAATCATAACAAGAGCCGCCCGTAGATTCAGGGTTCCTCATACACATTGGAACAGAGCGGAACATGGGTTAGACCTTACTGGTTGAACTCTCGCTATTTTGAGCAAATGACTACTTCGGTCACCAGCGATAGCGGTCGCAGACCTTGGTAAAAGTTCGGGAAACAATTCCTAGATCTACCAACCTTCAAATGTTCCCAAGAACCACGGTCTTTTAGCTCCGCTTGTAGAGGTCTCACGATCGATAAAATCCTCGCTACTGTAACTCTTTCTAGTTCGAGAACAGGGAGACGTGCTCCTCACTTCTACAACGGTTCCATCCACTTATTCCTCTCTGAAATCATCAATTCAATTCAACCCTACCTACACCTCGACCTACACCTCTCGACTGCACCTTTCTACAATTTTGCTTCTCTTTCTTTCGTTTTCGTTTTCTTTCCAAACTCTGTATTCTGCTTCCCTACGCCTCATTTATCTTCTTTTTTTGCATGCGAACCCCTTCCTGTGTTACACGAAGTGCTCGTGAACCTTCAGCACCAGCACGTGATTCGGTGTCCTAAGCAAGATAATTGTTATCGCTATAAATTTCCCCACACCCCCATTCCATATTTCTTTGAAACTGCACCGAATCATGAACTCATCGACAGTTATTACGAAAGGTTAAAGGCACGCTCCGCGATTAGGCGCGCTCGCCTGTTCCATCCCGGGGGTAGTAGGCAGGCGGACAAGTGTTGATGTCGCACCCCTTTTGCCGCTTGAAAGTGCGCGACAAAGGCGCAAGGAGCTCGTCCGACCTGCAACTCACACCTTCGTCCGCAAGCCCCACCCTCCGCTGTCGGTTGCCACGTGGCGCTGCTTGAAAAGCGCGGGCGCATTTGAGGCAGCGCATTGGACCAATGTCATTGGCACTGGGAGCAACCAGAGTTAGGTTCGTGAAACTCGTCCAACGCGCCTCTTCTTCTATCCTAAGGTGGAATGCGGTTATAGAGGAAGTCTCTTGCGAGGCGTAATCGTGCAATTCGTTTGACGCTAAACGCGTTTTCCCACCTGTTTTATCCGCGATAGTTGCCCATTCAATCAACCGTCTATGTCAACCTCCCTATGCAATAAACAGAAAACTGCGCGTCAAAGAAAGAAAAATGTCAAATCGGAGTCAAAAAACATTGCAGCTTAAATAGTTAAGGGAAGGAGAACCGAAGTATCTCTCCTCCCTTCCGCAGCGCGTTCAGACGGGAAAATACATTTGGAACGATATATCTCTCTCCTCTCTCCGGAGGTCTGGCAGTAAGGATGAGATTAACAATGAGCAACTCAAATCTATCACAAAAAAGGAGTAAGAAAACGTATCTACTGGAAAAAACCTATGTATTCGAATTGAACTGCTCACCTTCCTACGAAGCGCTGATAGCTTCAATGAGCTGGGTGGTTGTACTCACTTGAGTTATTGCAAAAAAGCAATGCCGAAAAGGAAAAAGGGGTTCCACTGAAAGCACTTGCAAAGCTAAATGCAGCATGATAGTTTTCTGTGATAGAGAGAGATTGTACGCAGCCTGTATCTCCATCAAATAGGGCAGAGAAAAGAGTAAAATATTGAAATGATTCTTTGATTGAACTACTTCTTAAGTACTGATTCACAGGTTGTTCACTCGATAGAATTGATCGCGGCAAGAATAATTTCACACAACACGAAAAAAAAAGACTTTCGCAATGGATACGGTCGTTTTGCGAACTCTTCAAATGACGTCATGGGGAAATCATCACATGAGTTTGCTTCCGCTGTATACTTTAAAACATGCCTCCACTTCAAACTCATGAAAAGGATCGAAAGCTGTGGTAAACTGGCGCCCTTCTGAAACCTGACGTAGTTTGAGGTCGATTATCTCTGACAAAGTTGTTCATGAAGCGCAGCTTTTTCAGATGGTTGTTTCATGTCGTGGCGCGAGGAGCATAAAACTGGGAGCAATTTTTTGAACCCCCTGGGATTGCGAGGAAAACGGCAGAGGGCTCTTCTGAGGGAGTGGAACTTCTACACTTTTATACTCTCAAAATTTTGCAGTGTTGATTAGTTGCATATACGAGGGTTTTCGTCGAGTCAGTGAGGATAGACCCATAGCGCAAGAAAATGGAAATCAAACAACTGCAAAAATTTGCCTTCAGTGGGGATCAAACCACGGACAATGGTTTCCTCATATTTTTTGACATTACCCAAGCTGCTAAGAAAAGAAGATGCTTAATTTGATTCTTAGGTGGGTGCCCCTATAGTATGCTAGAACCGTTACTATAAAGTGCTCCACATCCCGGGAGAGCTCCCCAGTGAGTGAGTAAACCTGATGAACTCAAATAACTCTAAACTTCTCAACTAAGGGATATATTTGGGCGATGAGATAACCAACAAAACTGCAAGTGAATTTATACCTAGAACTTGCAGCGCGTGCCTCCGAAAACGAAAATTATATCCTTGAATGGGGTAGCCAGGTCCACAATCGCGAATTAATTTTATCGTACTAAAAGACAGGTAACAGCAGGGTCAAGTGTGCGTTGAGGAATCCTCGACACGTCGCAGGGGGGGGGGGTCGTATTGGCCCGCTGGGAGGAAGGGATCGGGCCGGATTGATGCACCACTGTCGGAGGACAAACATCAGGGATCGAGTCGATGCCATGGAAGGCCAGAGGACTTCCAGTACCAATGCTGTTCCGCCCACATAAAATTTTCGTGATTCAGAGGTGTGCGCGTAGTGATTTTTCACTACCTCAGAGTTTTATCTTTAAACTATCACTAACAAGTCAAAAAATCCAAAATTCGCACGTTTTCCAACGGATATTTTATCTTTCAGGTGAGTCCTCGAATCTCAAGGGATGTGAAGCACACGGCGCATACCAGAGTGGGCCCAGTTAGTTGCGCGCGCTTTAACTACGGCTCTTGAGAGAAAAACTCTCAATTCAGAGAAAAATTAAGAGGATCCTGAAAGGGTCTGTGTGAGATTACATGGAGGAGTACACTATTGAGCAAGAAATGCAGCCTTCAGCGTCAAATTCACAAGCATGTAATCGTTAAAGTTAAGACACGCTAAACAATTTTACACTTTTTGGAAAGAGAAAAGAAAGAGGATTTCGAATCTGCTCCTACTTTAGTATGTATAATTGCCCTGAAAGGAGCTATAGTCGTTGGAGTAGTGCTAATGCAGCGAAAAAGTACCTTTCGGCGGTACTCGGGCAAAAATCCTCAACGTGGCCATTTTTTAAATTGTGGACGTTTTTAGCAGTTCTAGTAACCGTTGAATAGAGCAATTCTTCTAGTTTATGATGACGTATTTAACTTTTCAGATTGGATGGTTTGAACGGAGTTATGGCTTTGGAAAGCGTAAAAACTCGCACTCATCACAAATTTTCCTCGTTAATTTTGCAAAAATCCTCAACGTGGCCATTTTTTAAATAGTGGACATATAAAGCTGCTTTAGCAACCGTTTGATAGAGAAAATCTTCTAGTTTTGTCTGACATATTAACTTTCCGGGAATGATGAAAAGGGAGCAAGTTACGGCCTCGGAAAGTGTAAAAACTCGTGCTCATCATGAATTTTCCTCGTTAATTGATCTAAATTTGTTATTTCTTATAAATTTTTGTAATTTCAATACTGATTAGAAAGAGCTCTTCACAAAACTCCCAAATCTGCTTTCAGATTGAAAATTCGTCATATTTGAAGAAAGTTATAATCATTTGAATATTTGTTCAAATTTCAATAGTATAAGCTGCTCCACGGTCAACGCCAAAGATCAGTCAAGCACAGCTGGCTAAGGCGGTTAAAAAGCTTCTTTCAACTGAAGGGGGACGTGTAAATTGAGAACCATATCTGTGTAGTACTAGAATTTGGTAAGTCTTGTGGAGGAAATAAATAAAGAAGAGATGTTGTCATAGTATGCCATTTTTAGTGACTAGTTTGTCGTTTTCTGCTTTTTCGTTTGCTCGTTTGGTAGGACTCATCAATAATGATTATTTTTTGACTTTTCACTTTTGTACTTTTTAAAAGAATTTTCGGTTGACGGTGGTAGCAGGGCTTTTTTATGAACAGTTTTGGGGGAGAATTAGACAACCTTTCCATAGTTCGGCTTTTGAAGAGGGTCGTTTCATGGACTTCGGCCTCTGGCGGAGGGAGGGAGGGGGGGGGGTCGTATTTCCAAATTTTCCTCGACGCCTCGCTTGACCCTGGCACCAGACAATCGTGCATATCAGTGTTTGTGTCTCAATTGTCCCCTATGCTTTTTCAAGCCCGGAATTTTTCTCCCAGCTCTCTGTGTCTCTTAGCTTCCCATTGTATCCCTACGCTACAGACTCATTCTCCATCCAAATAAAAAGACTTTCATCTCCCATGTTTTGGGCACTTTTATTCCTTTTTTGTTTGGCTACCGTATCAATTCGTACCCCTTCTTTCATGACCGAGCGCAGCGACTATGCGCAAATGATTGTGAAATGTGGCCACAGCTGGGTGTTTTCCTGCGAGATTTAAAATTAAACGAAAAATAAT
>MU905844.1:0-12305 GCA_036418205.1 Ostertagia ostertagi | reverse complement strand
CTCCCCCTTTTTCCACCCCAAAGGCGACCCCCCTTTTCCCCCTAAAGTACGACCCCCCTCGTTGGACAAAGTAACGCACGGTAGACCCTGGTTCGAGATGGGTAAGGGAGGGACTACACCCTCCATACTATCCCTTAAAGGCAAAAGTCAGGCTTGTGCGTGTTTGGGCATTATGGCGCCTGAAATTGAGTGTAGAGATGGGAGGTGGAACGACAGTGAAGAAAAAAAGAAAACCGTCGACAAGACCGAAATCGAAACCCCTTCCCTTCTAGCAGTGAAAGAGGCTTGCTCGGGGGAGAGCCACGTCCAAACGAGTTTTCCGGATATGCCAGCCGTTCCATCGGTTGATACGGCAATCAACCTAGCTGATCTCACACGTTAGGCCAGCCACGCACCACATCCCGCGGTGGGCGGGACCAGCTGAAACGAACCCATCGCTGTAAGTAGTAGGCCAGAGGCCTTGACGGCGCGCAATCTCGAGTCAGGAGTGTGGCATCACCCTCTGAGCGCATTCCTGGAAATATTAGTGATGGAAAGGCCTTCTATGGTCACCTAATCCTGACTCGTGGCTTTAAGGCTGTAGTTGTGACCAGGGGTTGTCGCGGACCCCTGGGACAGAGAGGGCTCATGTAATTTTTTTGAAAAAGTATTAACGCTAGGGTCGACCCTGCCTTTGACCGGGCCGGGCATGGCCAGTACTCGAAGCAGGTCAGGTTTACGCGCTATCGCAATACTGATAACGTCGCTGCAACTAAGTTCTTTATATGATCATCGGAAAAATGTGGATTTTTTGATCATGCCGCCGCCTTCGCTTACCTGTACAGCTTTGCTTTTTTTCCGTATTTCGTAAATGAGTAATACATACTTATAGGTCTTTGCTGGAGACGGCCTTGTGGGCTAAAATCTGAGGGGAGAGAGTTTCGAAAACAACTCAGTGCCGAATGTCAACAAATCATCCTGTCGGACTTGTATAGAATTAGCTCGTTATCACAGATGCTTGTACCTAAGTCACAGATCGGTCTAGGAAATCGCGATTTGAAGTTCCGATATGCTCTTCGTAGTTTTCTTCTACTTGACTTGCGCTTCAAATTTTCTCATCGCATCGATCTTCGGTCCCGAGGTTTGATTACTCCGCATCTCAGGGACCTCGGGGCTGTGTAGTTCACACACCCACTCAGGGTCAAGCGTGCGTTGGGGAATCCTCGACAGGTCGGCAGGGGGGTCGTATTGGCCCGCTGGGAGGAAGAGAGATCGGGCCGGATTGATGCATCACTGTCGGAGGACAAACATCAAGGATCGAGTCGATGCCATGGAAGGCCAGAGGATTTCCAATAACAATGTTATTCCGCCCACACAAAATTTTCGTGATTCAGAGGGTCCGCGTAGTAATTCTTAGTTACTTCAGTGTTTTATCACGACAAAGTTGAAGAATCCGAAATTCGCACGTTTTCCAACGGATATTTTATCTTTCAAATGAGTCCTCCAATATGAAGGGATGTGAAGCACACGGCGCGTCCCAGAGTGGGCCCATTCATTGCGCGCGCTTCAACTACGGCTCTCTGGAGAAGAATCTCAATTCAGGAAAAATCAAGAGGATTCTGAAAGGGTTCCGTGTGAAATTACAGGGAGGAGTACACTATTCAACAAGAAACGCAGTCTTCAGCGTCAAATTCATAAGCATGTAACCTTTAAAGTTGAGATACGCTAAACATTTTACACTTTTGGAAAGAGAAAAGCACGAGGATTTCGAATCTGCTCTACTTTAGTATATAATCGCCCTGAAAGGAGCTATAGTCGTTGAAATAGTGCCAATGTAGCGAAAAAGTACCTTTCGGCGGTACTCGGGCAAAAATCCTCAACGTGGCCATTTTTAAATAGTGAACGTATTTAGCAGTTCTAGCAACGTTAGATAGAGCAAATCTTCTAGTTTATGATGACGTATTAACTTTCCAGATTTGACGAAAATGAAGCAAGTTATGCTTTGGGAAGTGTAAAAACTCGCGCTCATCATGAATATTCCTCGTTAATCAATCCAAATTTGTTATTTCTTATCAATTTTCGTAATTTCAACACTATCTAGAAAGGGCTCCTCACAAAACTTCCAAATCTGCTTTCAGATTGGAAATCGTGAAGGTTGAAGAAAGTTGTAGTCATTTGAATATGTGTTCAAATTCCGATGGTGATAAGTTGCTCCACGGTCAACGCCAATGATCAAACAACATACATACAACTATCTAACGAGGCGGTTACGAGGCTTCTTTCAGCCGAAAGGTGGACGCGTAGATTGAGAGCATACTCTGTGTAGTACTGAGGCTTGGTAGGCCTTTTAAAGGAAGCAGAGGAAGAAGAGATGCTGCCATAATCTGCTTCTTTCATGGCTAGTTCGTCGTTCTTCGCTTCATTTATTAGTAGGACTCATATACATAATGATCTTTTTTGACTTTTTCTACACTTTCTACTTCTGTACTTGCTGGAGCGACTTCTGTGGTGGAGGGTTGGATAGCAGTGCTTTGTCTATTACGAACCATTTTTGGGAGAATCAAACAACCTTTTCATAGCTCGGCTTGTGAAGAAGGTCTTTGTGGATTTGGCCTCTGGAGGAGGAGTCGTATTCCAAACTTCCTCGACGCCTCGCTTGACCCTGATCCAGGACCCTTCAGGAAAGAGTCAGAGCAGGGTGAATATCGGTCGAGGAAATCCTCGACAGGGGGGTCGTACCTGTTGGGCTGGTCCATGGGGGGTCGTACTCTTGGGTCAGTAACAGAAGTGGTATCATGGTGCAGATAGGTAATAGGGTATAGCGCAGCAGAAAATGAAAACATCTGAAAAAACATGATATTAAATTTTCTTTGCAGGTTCAGTCGCTCCATTCCTCCACCTTCATGAGAAGGGCGTATTTGAAGGCAGTACAAAGAATGAAAGTGCATCCCCGCAAAGAAGACTGCCACATGTGCGCACGCGCTGCAAAGGCACCTCCTCTGCCTATCGCTCGCTCCTTCCCCTTAAAGGAATCTTGCGCGGAAAATTCTTGCACTCTTTCCTAACATGAATATGTCAGTTGTGATCACTGGAAATAGCACACAAAGTTTCACGCATGAAGATTCGGTTTCTGAAGAGAAACAAACGTACAAAAACTACACGTTATGGACCATCGAAGGACCAGGAGGCAGAGCCAGGCGAGGCATGGAAAGAAGACGGCGTTTGGCCGGCTACGTACCAGGCGACGCAATGAGAGAATCGGGTTAAAGCGCGCGATTTCGGAGAGTGGAGACAAATCGATCGATGGAATAGGATGGAGTAGAAGTGTAAGATGTGAATGCAACGAAGCAGAAGGCCAGAAAGAGCTTCTAGTGAATGCACTCCAAGAACCAAGTTTGAGCATCCCCGTCGCCAGCATTCGTGAAAGACGTCCGTGGGCAATTCGAACGCGTAGCAGCCTTTTCGAGTTTTCGAATTTCTAATCAAAACGAAAGCAATACTTCAGTTCTTTTCACTATTATCGTGGATAATGAGTCTCAAGCCAGTGATTTATGGCTGAAATAGAATCATGATTTTTCCGCGCAAGATTCCTTTAATACCTCGCTGAGAATGACACTGTTGTTAGGGACCCTGTCGCAAAAACGACAACCGTGAAGGAAAAGCCCTGGGCAAATGAAGTTGTTCTTTAGGTTGTAGGAGTTACGAAATGCGTTTACTACAATGCAGCTTCTGTCAACTGGTCATGATCATATGACACCTTCGAATCGATTCTGCAACTTCGAGTGAGGTCGGATGCATGGCCTATACTCAGACAAAATTCGATGATGACGATTGCCCCTTTTCCTATTGCTTATGTTGGGAGGATGTTTTCTAGACCCATTTCAAGCGTTGCCAACAATTACACTTGCAATGGTGAAGGAGGGAGCGGATTTTCAGGTGGCCGGATCCGTCCTCGATACATACTCGACGCAGATATCTTCTCAACTAGGAAATGTAGAAGAAAGCTAAGAAGACCATCAGAAAGCGCAAACCTTCCGCTTTCCAAAACTATCTTCCCTTTTTCAGGATCTTACGACATTAGAGAGATATTGCTCTTGAAGTGGCAAAAACTCGCGTGAAAATTTCAGCGTCCTCGACGTTTACTCGACGAAATTTGAGAGACCCTATCTTTCTGCATGGAAGGCTTTCAGAGCAATTTCAATACTTCTTGGAAACGCGAAATCCAGCTCTATCTAACCCTACCTCAAACTGCTTCAAAGGTTATGAAATGGAGGAATGCAACCTTTTCATCGAGGGTGTAGATTTCGGACGGTTTTTTTTTGAAATTTCGGCAAATCTGACCCAGTGACAATCGCGCCGCAGCTGCCGTTGAATCGGCCGTTGATTGATACACTCGGCTGTTTCGATATACTCAAGCAGGAATTAAGATTAAATCGCAACCCCGTGCCTTCAGGATTTCTGTGCATTTCTGAACGAACCTGACTTTGAGGTCACACAAAGTTAATGCCTCTTTCCTCGAGTCGATATTTCAGTAAATACACAAAAGTGTGCAGCGATGAAAGACAGTGCATAGATGACAAGATGAGGCGTCCATAAAAAACATTAATACTTCTGCGACCACGTACTCGGCACGATTTTCACCCTGGTCAAGAGTATTTTGGAAGGGGTCGTCCAAAATGACCGGGAGGAATCCACTATCCAAGGAGAAATGCAGTTTTCTGCGTCAAGTGAATTTACAAATATGTAATCGCAAGAGTGGGAACTGGCCAGACACTTTTACATCTGTTCGGAAGAGAAGGGCACGTGGGTTCTGAATCTGCTCCCACTTTTGTACAGAGTCGTCTCTGGAGGGAGTTATAGCCGCTGAAAGGAAGTCAATGCAGAAAAAGTACCTTTCGGCGGTACTCGGGCAAAAATCCTCAACGTGGCCATTTTTTAAATACTGAACGTATTAGCAGTTCTAGTGACCTTTGAATAGAGCAAATCTTCTAGTTTATGATGACGTATTAACTTTTCAGATTGGATGAGTTTGAACGGAGTTATGGCTTTGGAAAGCGTAAAAACTCGTACTCATCACGAATTTTCCTCATTAATCAATCTAAATTTGTTAATTCTCGCTAGTTCTCACAACTTTGACATCGTTCAAAAAAGCTCTTTACAAAACTTCCAAATCTGCTTTCAGATTGAAAATTCGTCATATTTGAAGAAAGTTATAATCATTTGAATATTTGTTCAAATTTCAATAGTAAATAAGCTGCTCCACGGTCAACGCCAAAGTCCAGTCAACACACAGCTGGCGAAGGCTTTATCAAAAAGCTGGCGTATAGCTAAGAAGCAGTGGTTCCGTGTGGTGAAACTTAGTACAAGGAATAAATGAAGAAGGCGATGGTCATATGTGGTAATTTTTCTGACTAAGTCGTCGTGTTCTTTGCTCCATCTTTTGGTAGGGGTTATACTTTGTTTATGATTTTTCTTTGACTTTTCATACCCTCTGTCATACTTCGGCTTGTGAGGAGGGTCGCTTCATGGACTTCGGCCGCTAGGAGAGAAGCGAAGGGGGTCGCATGTCAAAATTTTCCTCGACGTCTTGCTTAACTGTGGGTGGGTCCATTTTTCGAGGCCTATGTCTGATTGTAAGAACAATATCATCAGTGAGAGGGAGCAGTGGTGTTGAGGCCAACGATAAATGTTCGTGATCATTTCACCGACACCTCTATTTTGAGTTCATAAACTTTATCAAGCTGATCAAACTAGTCAACATAAAAGTCACCAACTCTTGGACCTAGTCACCCGTGATCAACCGATTTCCGCTAGTATTCAAGTTAGCGTGCGGGCACCTGTATATCACAGAACCTTTAGTATATCGAACTCCGATTCAAGTGAAGCTGTGAGCATCTGTTTGGCGCGATGCACCTACCTTGCCCTCCTCGGTGCGTGTTCAAGTTGTTCGTCAGCCAAGAACCTTGCTTCGATCATTTACCGCCTTCGCCGCCTCACAAGCTCGATAACATGTAATCCTATTACTGCAAGATCAAACGTTGTCACAGCAGCTTCGTTTGGTGCTTGCGACCTTCTCGAAGATTGCAAACGTCTTCACGTCGTTTTCTGCAGCATGGGAGCTTGTTGAAGAGCGGCCTTCAAGAGGGCACAAATTGAAAATAGTCATCAGTAAGACCTGCCCAATTCTAATTGTTCTCTTACTCACTACGTGTCGGAAAGCAATGCTGAGGTTGTAGATTCATCATCGTTTTCTTTAGAAGAAGTTAGGCGTGGACTATGTTGTTTATCTGATAGTCGTGCTTCTTCGTCCAGTGATCGTACAGTTAGTGGCTCAATTTTTTGAGACTTTGTATTTGATTTTATTGAGATTGAATGCAATAGTTGTTCCAAACCTTTCGGAGGTTGGTTGTCTTACCGTCGCCCTTTTATTCAAAATGAATTTATAGCGCGTGGCTACCCCTTGAGTGAGTTTTCCACTCCAAAAATTTGTATGAAGTGTTCTCTCACCAGAGTACCTGTTGACCTACTAAAGGAGTCTTCCACGGAAAAACTTCGCTTTCATTCCAACAAAAGAATGATGCTTTAGGTATGGAGACCTAAGTAGACCGATAGGGTCAAGATTACTTACGGGTGCGAATATGGAGCCTATAACTGCTAGGGGAACTATGTACAAACAAGCTGTGGGTGGTCAAAGTTGGCAAGAACAGCAAAAAAGTAATTTGTGACGCCAAATTGGAGCTTGACTCAACATTGACTTTGCATTTCCTGTCAACTTTGACCGCTAAGAACTTGCTTTAGAAGTTCACGTAGCACTTTTGGTCATGGAATTTTGCACTGAACATTTGAACTGAATCGATTTACAATGGTCCGCTCGCACTTCAAAGTTCTACAGGCAACTTGAGAACCTCCCTGCTAGCGCTCTCATCACTCAAATGTACATATACATCCTTTTCACGTGTCTCTGTTGCAAAAAATAAGAAGCGCGTCGAGAACAGAGCACACAAAACAGGTGACGACGGCCTCCAAGTAACTTATGCACCCTGGTGATTCCTATGGAAGCGATGGTAGCATACATTGAGTTAACTTAAAGGAATCTTCCACGGACCATGGACCAGTGGGCGGGACCGGAAGTTTTTGTGACGAAATGCATGGTAGGTACGGATCCACGTGTCGAACGCACGAACGTGAACAGGATTCACTTCAAACCTTCCCATGAACGTGGATCCGTACCTACCATGCATTTCGTCGCAAAACCACTTCCGGTCCCGCCCACTGGTCCATGGTCCGTGGAAGATTCCTTTAAACAACTGGCAGAATGTAACCGCAGCAGGCTAACCATTTCATTGACATAATACATTTAAATTTTGTGGAGGCCCTCGTCACTTGTGGTGTGATGTCCGTCTGCACTGGACGCGCCTCTGGTTTACTGAAGCATACAATATTCCACAACAGAGGTAAGAGTGTTCATGCCGATATTTTCTTCACAGAAGCAAAGCAGTTCCAACTAAATGATCATAGTAGGGCTGGATGACCTGGTTGTGCTCGAATTTGAGGCAGCTGCGTTACCATCGTTGGTTTGTACCATCCTCTTCCAATGGAGAACAAAGTAGAAATAGAGTACTTCCAACAATTTATGAAATTACCTTCCAAAAACTCAAATGTCTACGTGCAGGATGGAAGACTATCCGCACCACCTCCAATGTATTATAAATTAGAATGAAATGAGACCATAATTACGAAATGATAAAGAAAAATGATTATGACATGCAAAGTAAAGCTTCTCACTTGTTTGGGAGAATAGAAGAGGAGAACGAGAGGAAACACTTCAAGTCAAAGCTCTACGTGGAGACAAAACTCGAAAAACACTTCTTTTGGTAGACCATAAACCAATGGCACTTTATGAAACAAATAATATCAACAAAATTAGAAATACAGACAGTAAAAATAATGCAAATGAAATTTCATGAAGGCAGCTACCACGACAAAGTAGAGGACCAACTTAAATAAAAACACAGGGGTGAATCTTTGAGCCCTACTATTCGGAAATCACCGTGTTCCAATTTAGCGGCTCAGACATTCCATGAAATGTCGCCGGGCGGCCTGTCTCGCTCTTCTGGTCCCACCCGACTAGTAGAAGCGACAATTTGACCAAGCGCTCGTTCATATGCGATTTGACCTTATAAGCTATAAAATGAGCGATCTGAAATGAGGTCCTTTTACATGATTCTGGTGGTTTCTCTAGCTTCCGCAAACTCTCGCAGACCAAATAGTGCCTATAATTTCTATTCTTTTTTACGCACTTCTGGCGTGACCGCTGCTTCAAAAATGTCTACATTCTTCCCTATTCGGATCAAGACAAAATTCAAGCACTAATCTGTATGCACCCCAAACGCCGAGAATGTGGAGCTGGACACATGGAGGGGCAGAGAACGATACAGAATTGAGAGAGAACACTGGTGTGGATCACTCCGTGAACCTTCTTCTTTCTGCTGCCCAGACTCTGTGATAAAGTAATTAATCAGTAACTGATAGCTAGCAGCAAATAGCCAAGCACTTACTTGTATGAATGACTTCAAACCATCGATAGTGATCATGTTCCGATCACCGATTTCAAAATCAACGGCAGTCACCCGTCTGAGAATATCGTCGCCTATCGGGATCGTAAACGATTCCAACTCAGAATCCATGATATCCATGAGAGAAAAGCATGGTCTCGACACGATAAATTGTAAAACTTCCACAGTAAATACTTCTGCAAGGTATGCTGTGATGTTTCTGAGGACGACTTTGTTGGGAGCAATCTTGTGAAGAAAGCGGAGAAACACTGAAGAAGTGATGCCGTTCATGGCTGTATTTATTATCTCCAACGTTTGGATTTGACAATCCACAGGTAGACATGATAAGATCGACACTAGAAGACCTTCTGTCACCGGATACTGAAATAATTAAAAATGAAAAACAAAAAATTTTCCATAGCAATTCCATCTGTAGATGCGTTATGTACCTAACGTTTAGTAATGTCAGTGGATTTTAAAGGGTGTTTAGTAAGCAACACCATAAGTTTTCATTTTTTCCGACATTTGTCAACAGTGATGAACTTCAGCACGTTCAAGAATCTCGGGTGTCAACTAACGGAGGATCAAGGCTCGCGTTGGCCCGGCGACCGGCATGACCCAGGATCAGACTCAACCCTTCCTACCAGGGTCAACCGCCACGTTCCCACATTTTCAAAATTTTTGTACCCCCCTCGAGGGGGTCCAGATGCGACCCCCCCCCTTGTTACTATAAAACAAGCGCTATGTAGCTGTACATCTTGAGGCATCCAATATCAGTAATACATTTTACTTCTTGTTTTACTTCATTTTACTTGAAATAAATACTTCTTTCAACATTTGTAACTTTGCTTATAATGTATTTAAAAAGTAATAACTACTTTAATTTTGGGTTGAGGTTTGGAATCAAAGTTGTAGTCTAGCCTCCGTTTGCAGTAAACTGATGGTGAGCGGCGGATTCTTAAGCGAATGACCCTTCCCGGTGCGGTCGGAGCTACCAGCGACTTCTTCATTACCATGATTATTCATTTTGTAACGGCAGATCCGCCTTCATGCCCTGATGACCGCAATTTCAGAAGCAATACGAAAAAGCGCTAGATAAACAATTGTGATTGTGGATCTATACCAGTCTGCAGTGGTGGTGCCTTCTCAGACCCCCCCCCCAGGGTCAACCCTGCGTTGCGCAAATTCCAAAATTTTTACGACCCCCTTCCTTTTCGGGGGGTATCGGTACGACCCCCCATATTAACTATCATGTCTTTCACATAATTTAATGCTCATCAATGCTCATCAATGATGGCAGTCACCAACATGGAGAAGTGGTGGACCGTGGTCAATCCGCGCGCTCTGTCTCGCTCAGAGGAGGAAATCGAGGCAAATGAAGTTTTATTCATTAAATAGAAGGAATTTTCAAATTTTTGCGTAAACCAATACATCATTTTAATCGTAAGATTTCTACTTTCAGAAACCCACCAGGATTTTTTCGATCTCTCAACTTTCCTTACCTTATAATCTGAAAAACTAAACCTTGTAGCAATTACATTGCAATCCAAACCCCTCCATTCAGAAGGTTATATTTTCTTTCAGAAGCTGTTTCATGAAATCGGACACCAAAATTTTGAAAAAATAAATAGTTTTCTTCCTGAGGAGTATTTGAAATGTTGTGGATGTTCAATATTTCAAAAAATCGTCCCGTTGTTCCGTTTTCTGTGCACACGCGAGTTTTTGACATTCAAACATTCATAACTTTCTTCATAATCAACTTTTTGCAAATGTCTAAGGCTAATTAGAAACTAGAAGATTAGAGCTTTCGAACAAGCACCTGAAAATTTTCCAGCGATCATTTTTTCAAAAAATAGTCCCGTTGTTCCGTTCTTGGGTGGTTTGGGGTCCGATTTTTGAGAAGGCGCGAGTTTTCGACATTCAAACGTTAATAACTTTCTTCATACTCAACATTTTGCAGATGTCTAAGGCTAATTAGAAACTAGAGGATTAGAGCTTTCGAATAAGTGCTAAAACTTCTTGAAATAATCACTCGCTCAAAAAATAGTCCCGTTGTTCCGTTTATTCCACCTTGATTTTTTTCAAGCCATTTTCCTGGACCGCGACTATGCAGTCTTCAAAGGCCCATAACTTCCTTTAAAATTAATGTGATGAGAAGCGGTAAAGATTGTTGGAATCCACTCGAAGAGTACTTCATAACAACTGTGAAATTTTCCTGAAATTCTTTCTTCTGCCTCAATTTTCCTACGGCGTCTCTAGAACTCAATTCAGCAAATTCGCTACACTTTGTTTCGCTTAGATTTTATTTGAAAGCATCGAAACTCTCTTCAGAAAGTTTGTCTGCTTACGGCCGCTGACAGAGGAGGCGTTTTTATGGGAAAACGCCTCGGGTATACGCCGTGCACCTATCTGTGGGCAGAGTTCGCACTCGCATTTTGAAGTCTTCTGTTTTCCTGAAGAAGGTGTTAGTATCCTGATTGAGTTGTATTGTGCTGTTATATGGCACTCTTGTTTCACTTTCCCATGAACTGCTCTACACTTTGTTCTCCTCGGGATTTCAGGAATGTTTCATCATCGAAGACAGACCATGTTTTTGCACTACACTGTAACAAAGTTTTTGGCTATTGTCTATTGTACTCTTGATCTATGCCGCGGAGCAAAAGCGCCGTCCGGATAGCGTCGATTAAGGATAATAAGCTGATGGTGAGACTTATAGTGCTCTGCATGCTTTAATGCTCCCATGGAGCTCATGTCTGTGTGACTCTCCGACAGCGTGCAGAGCTCCTGGAGAACATTAGAGGCTGAAAGTGCACTCCCGGACACTGCACTTTTCAAGCCGTCTTGCAGCCCGTCTGTGGATACGACCCCCTCCCTTTTCGGTCGGCTGAATACGACCCCCTCGTTGTTCTTTGCGCAACGCAGGGTTGACCCTGCCCCACCCCCGCCCTCCCTTCATGAATCCAAATCAGGGCGTGTAAATAATGTCGCGCTAAGATACAAGATTAATGCAAAACCAAATATAACATACAAGGAAATTCTTTCGGGCGCGCCTGCGTTGCGGCTTAGCCTCGGAGCGCGGAAGGTGTCACCCAGGCGGTGAGAGCACTTAGACAAGCAAAAAAGTTGGAGAGGACATAACTTGTGAAATCATACTTTTCTGATTGTTCAGGTAGGTTTAGACTGTGCCTGAGGTGCGCTTTCAGAAAACTACAAGGATTGCCTAACTCTCCGGAAAGTACTTCTGTTAGAAGTGGAAAACCCAAAATTCTAAGAAGGCGCACCTTCAACTTTGAAGGCCCATAAATATCTTTCGTATGCGACATTTTGGAAAGCTGTAAAAAGTTTCAGAAACTTCAAATATTTCTCTATCAAAACAGTATAAAAAGTTTAGTGATTGACCCCTTTTTCAAAAAATTGTCCCGTTCGAACATTTTCCGTGCAAAAGCGAGTTTTTGGGCTTTCAGCGGCCATAACTCACTTCATTTTTCACTGTGATGCTTTTTTCATGGGGTGAAAGTACAGGATTTGCTCTTTCTAACAAGCACCAAACCGTTTTTCAAAGTTCATTTTTCGAGAAAATCACACGTTCGAACATTTTGGGGGGTTTTGCCGAACACTTTTTTGAAAATCGCGAGTTTTTGGGCTTTAAGCGGCCATAACTCACTTCATTTTCTGTTTCTGAGGCTCACATCTTGCATAGGAAAAAGTAAGGGATCTGCTCTTCTTAACAAGAACCAAAGCCGTTTCTCAAAGTTTGATATGCCGAGAAAA
>MU905804.1:0-10504 GCA_036418205.1 Ostertagia ostertagi | reverse complement strand
GGAACGTGATAGAGAATCATCCAACGCCCTAGTGCCCCGCCCATCATCATATTTCAACCGTTCTTCGATCGTCTCAATTCGTAGACAATTCTCCGAACAAGCTCACCTGTCATGCCTTTCACAAATCCATTACGCCTCAAATTGCGGCCACCCATCGGCCAAGGAAAAGGTGGCCTTGAAGACGATGACGAGGTCGTCAACGAGACGGCGGCGACATCGGCAATCTGCTTGATTCTCTTCTTGTACTTTGCATCTACCGCGAAATTTTCATCGTTCTCTCCGTTTTTTTTGTCTTTTTTTGTCTTCGAAAAGGGGATAGCCCGACATTAGCTTTTTCTAACCTTCTGGTTCTCCTTCTTTAACGTTTGTGGATCTTCCACCGTCAGATCGGTTCTTAAATTCTTTTAACCCTTGTCTACCAAATTCAGACTGTATTTTGTCTGTTCCTCCCACCTATCCTTTTTGATGGTTCCCACCATAGTTAGAGGTTTCCCTTTCATGTAAGTCACTTATCAGGCCACACCTCTCTGGCCCTGTTCTGATCACTGATGATTGATTGGAGACAGTTCCACAGAAACCAGACTTCCATAAACTACAGTCTACATTTCTTGGCTTCATTTAAGAGGGGCTATACAGTGCGTATCATAAGTATAGACGCACCCCTGAAAGTACCACAGCTGACGTTCATAGAAGTGCCCACAAAACGGGCTCATCACCATCTGAATCAGCATGCACGAAAACCTATGTTTACCAGCTTTCACATGAATTCGAAGGAATTCGGCTTTTTTCCAACAGATGAACATTATTTTCCCTGTATCAAAAGTATAGACGCACTAAATTAGCTCGGTCAAAATAAAAGGCTACACATGGTCAACTTGCCATTTCAGGAATTTAGTAACTGGGAATGAGTACTCTGCACAATATCGAAGAATGCCATGAGGTCTACATTCATTAGAAGCCGAGTAGGAACAAGTTCGCGCCCTGTACACAGCATACCTAAGCAATTGTCGAAATGGTGAACAACTGCAGTGCTCATCAAGGTCTATCGACCGATTTCTACATGACCCAGGATACTACTAAGGGAGAGAAGAAGAGTTCTGGAAGGCCGAAGAACCTAGCTCCACTGCAGGAACGTGCGATTAGACGCCTCGTTTCCAACTCGACTATCAGCATCAGTTGGGTTCGAGCCACCTTACTGGGTCCATTGTTCAGAATGACGATATGGTGGGCAACCAAGCGCAACAACAACATAGTTAGGTGTCGTCTCCGCCCAGCTCTTCCACTTACCGACGCCTACAGGGAGACCCGGCAACAGTTTGCCAGAAAGAACATGGCAACAAATTGTTCGAAGATGCCCGTCCTCCTAATAAAGCTCTCTGAGTTGAAATTTCCAATTTTGGTCATATTTTCTGACGAGAAGTAGCTCAATTTGGATGGCTCAGCTGGAAATGCGTTCTACTTGGGAGCTCTCCGCAAGGAACTGAAGTACCTCAGTAGACGTGATTTCGATGGGGGTGGCGTGATAGTTTGGTAGGACTCCGTCGGAACTGGGAGCTTGGGGTCACCTTTACCTCCACGCGTGTGGACTCGTCCGATTACGAGGACGTGCTACGTTGTCATCTACTACCTTTTCCAGCACGTCCCGAAGAAAGAGAACTCGCTTTCCGACAAAAGAACGTGGCGACCCACGTGAGCAGGTCCACAAAATCATGGTTAGAGGAGCGAAATACAGTCGCCATAGACTATCCTGATAATTATTCATAGAAAGCATCTGGGGCATCCTTGTCGGAGATGTTTACCACCAGGGGACAACTTCTGATAAAAGAGAGAGATCTTTAGATGACAATTGGTCAGGCATGGGATTGTTTGGATTTGCAATTGCTTCATGGATTAGTTGAATCAATGCCAAATCAAATTTTTGAAATCCCTTTTAAACATGGAGGAACAATTAATTATCAAGAAGTTGTTATATGTTTGTTTTCGCTACAAATGTATTAGATTTCCGAGGTGCGTCTATACTTTTGATACAGGGTAAATAATGTTCATCTGTTAGAAAAAAGCCGAATTCCTTCGAATTCATGTGAAAGCTGGGAAACATAGGTTTTCGTGCATGCTGATTCAGATGGTGATGAGCTCGTTTTGTGGGAACTTCTATGAAAGTCAGCTGTGGTACTTTAAGGGGTGCGTCTATACTTATGATACGCACTGTATTTTCCTACAGGGACAATCCAAGACCGAATGATCGAAAGTGCTATGGCGACCTATCGGCAAGATACGGGGAATCCTCTAGCACTGAGCTAGGAGGTTGGTTGCTCTTGCGCCTTAGTCTCTCACCCCGTCTAAGGCTATAGTCCCGATTTCAACAAAAGGCATGATCGCCTACACGACTTCGAACGCATTACCACCATGCCCCCGTATCATGCGATAGCACCGCTAATGGGCTGAACAGAACAGTGCATTAGTGTCCCCCAAAAACGTTGACTTTTGCCTAACATGGAGGGAATCTAATTTAGACTCTTATATGCGACATTTTTTTCTGAGAACTTTTAGCTTTCAGTTATAGATGTTCTTAGATGTGAATGGGTAGGGGAATTTGTACGAATATGACGCATAATAGAACATTTTAAAGATAGAACTGTCATGGCCGTTGGCAACCATTCGTTGGATACGCCATGCCCCTTGACTTGCATCGAACTCGCAGGGAATTTGAGTAATCAAGCCCAGGGTTACCCGGGAGTTTTCGAGCTGTTTTGCTTTGTGAACTGCTTTGTTTCGCCGCACAGTTCGCGTAGAGAATGTTATTACAAGAATGCTGAGCCATATCCGAAAACACTTATCCTCGGCCGGAACTCATCCTTATGTCCACAAACTTCCTTGCGATAAATTCGCAATCGCATAACACGCTGTTGAAAAACAAAGCGAATCGAAGTGTAAATCATAAAAATAAATAAAAATGCGAAAAGCTGCATTTTTGTCAAAGTTTCGATTTACCGTTCATTACCGGTATGGCTAACATTCATAGCTTGAGATTCACATGTGATTAGCGATCAGGCTAGAAGGGAAAAGATGCGTAAGGCAAATAAGCGAGTAGGCGACTACGATTACATGCGTATCGATTTGATTTGCTCCACCCACTAAGGTATCGACCAATTGCCTACTCCCCTACGCGCCTAATGTAGCGTTCATAGTCGGGCGATCGTATGTGCGGTGGTTAGGCGATTTGGTTACTGGGCGCGATGGGGTCGAAAAAGAAAAGTATACTAATCGATTTGGCGATTAGGCCCGAGTAGGCGAGTAGCCGACAAAGAAAATAGATACATGTTGATGGTAGCCGAGCTGCCTAATCGCCTTAATCGCCTAATCGCCTGATCGTCTACTCGCCTATTCGCCTAATTGTAAACTGTATCCGAGCTAGTGCTGATAAGCTATTGTTTTGGATATTTTATTGGTTGAAAGGGATCTCAGCAAGCGTTGAAGTTATTACGCAATGATTTGGCTTGCTGGACGGCCTTTCTGCGGACAACATGGCTATCGCAGCGATAGAGGTAGTGCCACCCTCACGGTCGAAAATGCGTCATAATGGGCGTCAAGGACTTGTAATTTGGGGTTTTGCCACATTGGGGGGGGGGGGCTCGTGAGGTAGGGCTAAGGCAGCCTATCACTCGGGATGCATTGAATCCTGCATCCCGCCCGTGCCGCTGTAATCTCTCATCTCTGCACCCAATTCTTCTCCTTCGTAGACTCGTCCACCGTCCCCAAAAGGAGATGCCGTTTTTCGTCTCCTCGGCAGCTTCATTCTCTTTTCTTTGCTGGCGTCCGACTTCACGTTTCCCTTTCATTTTTGAACCTCGTGAGCGACCGTAGGAAATCATCTAATATGTTTTTAACGTATGGCACAAGTGTGACCACAAAACCACAGGTCACCACAACAATCGTCCAACACAAACACAAACAAAACCCGCCAATGAGAACAACACCGTGTTTGGATTGTATACTGCTTCTACTGCATTATTTGTGTATTCCATATGTTTAATGTTTGCGAGGTTACTCGAATATGAAGTTTATTTTGCCATCAAGAGGAACTTGGTGGAAGCCAAATCGACTTTGAGTGCGAGAGCCTGCCTGCCTGGCGTTCGCATTTAATCCCATTGTACATTAAAATAAAAATTCTTATTTTGCTTATTTCCGGTTGATAGTCTGTCACTTTCAACTTTCTTGAAATCTCATTGGGTGGTCATCTCTTGTTCTTTAACTAGGGGTAAAGCCAATAGTCTATCCGATGTATCGATGAAATTGGCGATCAGTGCACGGATGAATGCGTACATTCTTGCCAGCATCACCAATCTGGGTTCTTCGAAAGCTGTCGGGTTTTCCTTTTTTCTGTCCTTGCAACGGGTTCAGCTTATGTGGTCATGTCCAGGCGCTAAATCTGCACTTCTTTGAGTGCCTGCGATGGCATAAAACTAATTGGGCCTCTTATATATAGTGCTAGCAGTGTGCAATCTTAACAATATCGTATTCGTAGGCTGATAACGCCCAAACCAATTGTTCTAATAATTTTGTTGGGGGTCGGTTTCTGCTATCGTACACACACTGATATAAAGTGCATTTTGCGGACGAACAGCACAGCCCCAAATAAAACCAACAGGCAACAAACCGACAAACTAAGAGATCTGCAAGTAAGCGCTCCCATTCGGGAGATTTGGTAGGTTCTGTTCTGATTAGTTTAAATATTAATTGGTTTGATGCCCTGAAAAACGTGCGTGAAACTGAAAACGAATTCGTAGAGTTCACAGCTATCTTGATCATGAACTGTCGCGTTTTAATATTTTTGTCAACAGGTTTCCAAGTAGAATATTTGTCGTGTCCCCGTTTTCACTCGGATTCGTCGTTTTCAAATACCTTATGTTTCTCCATGAAGTGGAGAACTTAAAGGCACAACCTAGGCAAAAGTTGTGTGAATGATCTCTTCGATCTGAGGATAGACCGCTAGAGAGAAATCACAGAGGTGGCGTTCCCGTACACGGAAATCACCCGACAAGAACGCTAGGACCTTGCAAAGTAGGCTGCAGTGGCTGCAAGTTATTTTTCTTTATGGACGCAACCCCCCAAGACCCCCCCTGTTGTCTGGCGCCTCTGGATTGTGCGCTCTCTCGCCGCATACTTCTCCTGTCGTGCTTAGTTCTCTCTCAGCTGCTTCGCCACAGCAATTAAGAGCGGTGAGTACCCGTTGACCTGAGCGTTTCTGACAAATTCTTTTCCTTTTTTCTTACTGCCGACCCATTACATCCGTATATGCTATGTGTGCAAAAACCGCATCAATTTGAGCCTGGGGCCTTTAAACGATCGACCATGGGAAATTCCTGCCCTGATTGTTTTGAAAATCGATACTCAGTCACGAGCAGGGTCAAGCGTGCGTTGAGGAATCCTCGACACGTCGCAGGGGGGGGGGTCGTATTGGCCCGCTGGGTGGAAGAGATCGAGCCATTTTGATGCAGTGGGATCATCACCGTCGGAAGACAAATATCAAGGATGAGTCGATGCCAGGCCAGAGGATTTCCAATGAAAATGATATTTCACCCACACAAAATTTTCGTGATTCTGAGGCGTCCGGTAATTCTTAGTTACTTCAGTGTTTTATCACCACACAAGTTAAAGAATCTGAATTTCGCACGCTTTCCAAGAGATATTTCATCTTTCAAGTAAGACCCCGAATCTGAAGGGATGTGAGGTACACGGCGCATCCGAGAAAGGGTCTAGTTGTTGCGCGCGCTTCAACTACGGCTCCTTGGACAAACAACCTCAATTCAGGAACAATCGAGAGAATTCTGAAAGTGTCCGTGCGCATTTACAGGGAGGTGTACACCATTCAACACTGCGTTAACGGACTCTTCAGGGTTAAATTTATAAACATGTAACCTTTAAAGTTGAGAAACGCTAATCAATCACTTTTCTTAGAAAGAGAAAAGCAGTGATTTCAAATCTGCTCTTACTTTAGTACATAATCGCCCTTAAAAGGATATACAGCCGTTGAAATAGTGCCAATGTAGCGAAAAAGTACCTTTCGGCGGTACTCGTGCGAAAATCCTCAACGTAGCCGTTTTTTTAATACTGGACGTTTGGAGCAGTTCTAGTAAGCATTTGATAGAGCAAATCTTCTAGTTTATGATGGCGTATTTACTTTTCGGATTGGATGAGTTTGAACGGAGTTATGGCTTTAGGAAGTAAAAAAACTCGCACTCATCACAAATTTTCCTCGTTAATTTTGCAAAAATCCTCAACGTGGCCATTTTTTGAATACTGGACGTATGAAGCTGCTTTAGCACCGTTTGATAGAGAAAATCTTCTAGTTTTGTATGCCATATTAACTTTTCGAATTTGACGAAAATGAAGCAAGTTGTTGCTTCGGAAAGTGTAAAAACTCGTGCTCATCTCGAATTTTCCTCGTTAATTAACCTAAATTTGTTATTTCTTATAACTTTTTGTAATTTCAATACTGATTAGAAAAAGCTCTTCACAAAACTTCCAAATCTGCTTTCAGATTGAAAATTCGTCATATTTGAAGAAAGTTATAATCATTTGAATATTTGTTCAAATTTCAATAGTAAATAAGCTGCTCCACGGTCAACGCCAAAGTCCAGTCAACACACAGCTGGCGAAGGTTAAAAAGCTTCTTTCAACTGAAGGGCTACGTGCAAATTGAGAACCACAATCTGTGTAGTACTAGAATTTGGTAAGTCTTGTGGAGGAAATAAATAAAGAACAGATGTTGTCATAGTATGCCATTTTTAGTGGCTAGTTTGTCGTTTTCTGGTCTGTTTCTTGCTCGTTTGGTAGGACTCATCAATAATGATTATTCTTTGACTTTTTCACTTTGTACTTCTTAAACGAATTTTTTTGTGGGCGGTGGGGTAGCAGGGCTTTTTTATGAGCAGTTTTGGGGGAGAATTAAACAAGCTTTTCAACCTTTTCATAGTTCGGCTTTTGAAGAGGGTTGTTTCATGGACTTCGGCCTCCGGCGGAGGGTGGTGGGGGGGGGGTCGTATTTCCAAATTTTCCTCAACGCCTCGCTTGACCCTGGTCACGTTTCTTCTTCTGGGAAGGCTAGAATAGCAATGGAACTAAATCGTTGATCCTATATATTGTCCAAAACCTACAGAGATCATAGGAAATCTAAATTTCCTCCGTGAAACTGTCAAAACTGTTGACGATGTGGACCCAATGCCAACAAGACAATCACCAAGCAGAAGCCTAGCGTTGCTGGGCAGGGTATAAGATATGCGGCCGTACGGGAAATTTCCCACGACGCATCCAGTTGAGGAGTGCCTAGCGGTTGTTTTTTGGACTCATTTCTTTAGCCCATCCTGGTCCTGGGGAATGTTTTTTCCTGAAGGAATGTCGTATTGCATCACCACCGTGCCTCCCATTTCCCGTTCAAATTTCCTGCCCCCCCCCCTCCCTACCCCCCCCCTCAGCATCATACACATTATAATAAACCAAAATGAGTGCTGCATCGATTTTTTTTGCTTTCTTTACTTGTTACCGGCCATTCCGCTAATAAGAGGCTGACGTGTTGTTATGCCCTGTAAGCGATAATAATAATAAAATAATAATAATAATAATAATAATAATAATAATAATAATAATAATAATAATAATAATAATAATAATAATAATAATAATAATAATAATAATAATAATAATAATAATAATAATAATAATAATAATAATAATAATAATAATAATAATAATAATAATAATAATAATAATAATAATAATAATAATAATAATAATAATAAATAATAATAATAATAATAATAATAATAATAATAATAATAATAATAATAATAATAATAATAATAATAATAATAATAATAATAATAATAATAATAATAATAATAATAATAATAATAATATAATAATAATAATAATAATAATAATAATAATAATGCTATATTTCAAATGTGGGGAAAATGTGATTCAAGAAGTATAAAAGCACAGATTATCTCTACTTTAGAATGCGCCTGTTACAGAATCCTATTTAGGGACATTTGAATGCAGTGAACACAATGGCCTGGAGGCGGTGCGGCTTTGATGAGGTCATGGAGGTCATGGGTGGGAGGAGGACATATTAGTGGAATTTCAAGGGAGATGATCCCATCCCTCAACGCGCTGAAGGGATTGATCGAATGAGCCAATGATGCCAATGATGCCCAATGCCGTCACTGAAATCGCTCCGCCCCTGCCTCCCATTCTGCTCCACTGTCTTTAAATACTTGCTTGGTGCTTACATTCCGCTTTATAAAGTAATTTCTGGTTGTTTTGCGCTCTTGTGCTTTCAAGCTACCTTGGCGTCTTATAATTAATCTCGCGAGACAGCGTAAAAATGTGCCAATCATTCTAAGCTGAGCTACGTACACAAATTACTCTCAGTAACGTTGAGGTACATGAGAACGTATACACTCTTTATGACAACTGATCACATTGATAAGCGAAACGTCGCAGTTTTACTCTTCCTACAGCCTTCTCAAAGGCGATGTCAGACTTTGCGAAGGCAGCGCGATCGCAAAGTCTGAATCGGCAAAAGAGAGATCACTGTAAAGCTCTAAGAAAGCGCTTGTTTGGTGCCTCGTTGGGTGAGCCATACAATGCTAATTACTAATGCGATCTTTGAAATTTGTCGCTTTTCGGCTGTTCATCGCTTTCTTTCATTGATAAATTCATTCAAACGCTACGGTGCAATTGTTAACACATCTTCGCTGCTCTAATGATTCACTATCTTCTATTCTGTATACCAAAAGAAACGCGTGTTCCAGATGAAAGACGTGCACGTCGATGGAACCGCAGACGGATCTTTTCAAGCCTGTTCAGTCGTATAACTTCGTATAATGTATCAATGCAGGCACTGGTTAAATATGTACTGTGCGTTAGTTTTACCCATTCGCGACCGCGCAGGATTGCGCAATAGCAGCAGCGTCAGGAGATTTTTCTTCAATAAAATCCGAGTGAAGGGAGATTTCCCTCTGCCCAGGGCTGGCGTAGATGAGCGAGGGTATGAAGATTCTTTCATGGAAGAAAACTTTCCAAATTCCATTTCAAGCCCTGCAGCCACAGTAATACCATTGTCCCGAGTGAGAGCTTTGTCAGCCACCGGTGGCTGACATTGTCACGAATGGGTTAAGAAGCTGTGGGATTGCCCTTCGTCTAACTCAACGGCTGAGGCAATGGCTTATTCAACCCTCCCTTTATCCCTCAGCACAGTTAGCTGGGTCGAGCAAGCCACATGACAACTTTCTTTGAGAAATTTTCGACTGGCTGTTTTACTTGCTATTTTTATAGGGGAAGGGAGGTCGTAGAGGGCCGTTTTGGTAGAAATTGAAGGACTAGTATTTATAGGAGAGGGCTCGTTGGTCACTGCAGAAGATCTTTTCAAGCCTGTTCAAGATTCATTCGACGCTCGATATTAGTGCCGATAAACCTCATGATCGCTGCTGGAACTTCTCAATAAGCGGTAGAGGATTGATCTTGCTTTAATCTGAGCAACGGCTAAAGCAATGACTTACGTTAGTGCAATCCTCACTTTATCCCCCTGCTGGGGCCCGAAGAAGCTGTAGGACAAGTTTTTTTTTAAATTTCCAACGGGCTGTTTTACTTGTCATTTTTATGGGGGAGGTCGTAGAAGGCCGTGGTGGTAGAAGGTGAGGGGAGGGGAATTTCAAATTCTTACCAATAATTGACTGAAATGGAGAGCAGTGTGTAGAGTTCGTTGTTTCGGGAGCTATTATATGCTCTGCCCTCCATTCCACTTCTCTCCTGCTTATTCGATGGTAGTTTTGGACCGATATGAATTTTGAGGGCGCAGTCGGGGTGTGTTACGTGATGTTAGCGGCACCGTAGAGAATATCTACCCATGGAGGGGACGGGACTGTAGGCCATTCCAGAAAATTGTCACGTTTCTAAGATTTTTCTAAGGACAGCTGACCCTGGAACGAAACGGAAGTGACCGTAAGGACACAGTGGCATGTGTTTACTACGCCTGGCAGTAGTGTACTGGCTCGTTTATCATGGCGTACTAGAGGTACACAAAACTGTTACTGTTTACCACTCGCTTTCACTCGAATCTTGTCGCTATAAAAAGGTCGCACCAACATGGACCGCAGCGTGTGCCCCCCCCCCTCCCTTCAGAGCTCCGATTGACGATGGTGCCGATTTGGTCAAGACTGAAATCAATAACCTTAATCCGAGCCGGAAAAATGTGACGAATTGGATCTATGACATTTGCAGATAGTTTCTGGATTTCAAAAAATGCCCGCAATTTCTGAGAAACTCGCAGTGAACGCCACCCGCCTTACGAAACTTGAAATACGACCTTATCTGTCTGATGGACGAATTGCCTCTTGGAGCACAGCTCTTCAGCTCCTTTATTGTGGTTTTGGGCCCAAATAGAGAATTGATAGGAATATCGGCTAGGTAATAAAGGTATCGTGCGGAAAAGGTGCTGCTG
>MU905764.1:0-12459 GCA_036418205.1 Ostertagia ostertagi | reverse complement strand
TTGATACGGCAATCAACCTAGCTGATCTCACACGTTAGGCCAGCCACGCACCACATCCCGCGGTGGGCGGGACCAGCTGATGAAACGAACCCATCGCTGTAAGTAGTAGGCCGGAGCAGGGTCAACCGTCACGTTCGAACATTTTCGGGATTTTTGCGACCCCCTGTTTTTGTTAATAAGAGTGCTAGACATGAATCCGTTGCGCCAGAAAGCGTCTGTGCCGCCGCAGCAGCGTCTGCATTGCGCGTCAGCCTTGGAGCGCGGCAGGTATCACCCGGGCGCTGGAAGAACGGGACGCGGCGAAGAAAAAATTTTAGAGGGGAATAACTTTCTTGGGACGTATTTTTTGACTTGTTGAGGTAGATTTTGATTGTGCCTGAGGTGCGCTTTCAGAAAACTACAAGGATTGCCTAACTCTCCGGAAAGTACTTCTGTTAGAAGTGGAAAACCCAAAATTCTAAGAAGGCGCACCTTCAACTTTGAAGGCCCATAAATCTTTCGTATGCGACATTTTGGAAATCTGTAAAAAGTTTCAGAAACTTCAAATATTTCTCTAACAAAACAGTATAAAAAGTTTAGTGATTGTCCCCTTTTTCAAAAAATTGTCCCGTTCGAACATTTTTCGTGCAAAAGCGAGTTTTTGGGCTTTCAGCGACCATAACTCACTTCATTTTCATTTCTGTGATGCACTTTTTTCATGGGGTGAAAGTACAGGATTTGCTCTTTCTAACAAGCACCAAACCGTTTTTCAAATTCATTTTCCGAGAAAATCACACGTTCGAACATTTTGTTCCCATAGGTTTTTGAGCAGCACATGCGAGTTTTTGAGCTTTCAGCAATAATAACTTCCTTCAAAGAACTTGTTGGGGAGGGGCGAAGACATTTTTGAAGACTACGAGATTTCTGCTTTCTTATGTGTTTTACCGTTGTCTGGAAGAATCGTCCTCAGAAAATTAGGTCCCGAAGAACTTTAATTTCAGCCCCGAGAAGTCAAACCTTTCATAGGGATGCATTCAACTGTTCTTTATTCCTCAAGGAAAACACCGTAATTTGCCTAAAACTGTCTCTCTGTGCATAATAATCGAATCTAATGCGGTCTGCACAAACAATTCTTGCCCTCGGATACGCCACGCACGCGCCTGTGGCTGGCAGTCCTCGAAATTGCGACCCCCTTCCGACCAAAATGCGACCCCTTCGTTCGAACAGTTCGAACGGACGGTTGACCCTGACCCTGGTCTGAGGTGCAGCAGTCGAAAGGGAAACTAACCAGAGAACATCAAAAATAGGAAAAATGGGATCCTTGTTCTAATTGTTGATTTTGGACGGTCTAGATTTAGGTAGTTCAAGAGAGGTGGCAAGTAATGGTCAAAGAGGCATGCTAATATTTTTCCACTTCCGTACAATCCGTTATGGAGGGATGGGAGGGAGGGGTGGTAAGCTGGCCGTAATATAAAAAACCAATAAGGAACTTCTCAAAACGTACCTACGTTTCCACCCCCCTCCTTTTCGTAAGAAGATGGCCTAGTCGAACGGGCTGTTGCGCCAGGTAGATAGTTCAAAGGCAGTTACATCATAAGGAGCGTTAACATACGTACACAACGTGGCAGCACGTGGGAGAAACCTTTATCGTTAGTGTTTCTTGGCTTGATCAAAGGAACAATGTCCTGCAAATCTCGCATGAAGGAAGGATATATGGATTTTTCAACTCACTGGAGACCCCCTTTATTTGCGTTTTTTGTTGACTTTTCACAAATAAATACCAACAATTTTAATCAGATATTGTAATATGTGGTGTTTTCCGTGTCCGAAAACGTCTTCCCTGTGAGACCATTACGGACCGCGTGATGCACATGGTGTAAAAAAAAAGACATCCACTCCATACGCAGTGATTTTGAAACGAATCTTGGATATTTTCTTTCTACACTGTCCAAAAAACTTGATATGTCAAAATCATCGCACAATGGAGATTGATACGAATGACACGGAGAGCTAGCTGATTCAAACTAATTCGTGATGTTCCAAGCGAAAACAACTGAACATGAAGTCTTCTCGGGAGGGGATCCCTCCCTTTCGTATGCAGCTGGCAGCTGTAGTCGCCACATTTTATCCGAATTACGTTTTTCCGTTCTAGTTTGTGCAGGAAATGATAAATGCCTTGGCGTTGTTGCTAAAATTGTGAATGGCTATTTTTTACGGATTTTTGACGTTTGATAGGCAGCTAAACAAATTGCCAAAAAAGATTCTGTCGCAGTCATCCGATGAAAAATTGTTCTTATCTGCGCTATATATCACTACTGAATTTTTACGTGACTCCGGAATGCCTTATGTTTCTTCGAAAGTCGTCAAGCATTGAAAGGACCTTCTCTCGCTTCGCTGCTCTTTATACTGCTCGATTCCCCTGTGGTGTCGCAAGGCGCTCGTTGCCCCAGTACTTATGGTTTTTTGTACTTTTTCTTAAATTATGCGGTCTAAAATGAGCATTTTTGTAGGCGGCTTGGGGGGGGCAATCGAGCTCGAACTACGGTAAACACATTGCTTTAAGATTTGTTGTTGTTGCGATAGTGCTGTTCTACCGCCGCTCCGTTCGGTGTTGCGGAAAATTCCCAAGAATGCTGGATTCGGCAAAACGCTTCACCCAGCCGGGTTTCGTACCTGAATCTCTTGCCTCCGAACATTTGTGCTGCCATTTACACCCAATACGGAGTAGTAACAAGTGTAATTGGTCGCGCAATTCCTCACAGACAAGCTAGAGAGCACCCGGTACTGCCCATCCGGCGGTGCGCGCGCCAAAGTTTTGCCCATAACTCAGCATTTTGCAAAATTGGAGCTTCGTTTCAACATTCCTTTGTGTCCTTGATAAACCTCTCTACGGCTCCTGCTCGCATTGATTTCTCACAGATGCTCTTAGATTCTTTTTTGGAGAAGGGGAGGGGTGGGTGTTAATTTTTCGGCGTCAAGATAACGATTAAGGATTTTGGTGAAACTCCAGTTCGGGGGGGCCACTCCATTTTTTCTCCAATACTCAAGATAAGGATTAGAGGGCTCACGACACGTAATCGACTCATTTAAAGTAGACTTCTGATAAATATTGGTGTAATGGGTGAGAAACCCTGAAACGTTTTCACATTTCCGCCTGCCATGACCCAAGGGAACGGTCCTGGACCAGGAGAAAGGACACCTCCGCAAAGGGCTAAGGGTGCAGGAGCTCCAGGGTGGATCACCTGTGCAGAAAAGTGGATGGGATGTGGGCAGGTAGTGTGGAATGTAGGACATCCACCGGTCCTTATCAAAAGTACGCTCGAAATGAGTCGTTCACTTATTATCTTATCCGTAGTGTTCGATAGCCCAAAGAACTGCTCTCTAGTACTACGGATAAGATAGCAATGGAGTGGCCCCCCCGAACTGGAGTTTCACCGAACTTTGTATTTGATATGTACCGTGTGTGCTGAAATATATATCCATGAGGCAAAATTGAAGCCGGACTTTAAAATCATAAATTTGCTGCTCACCTCTTCTGATATTCTGCTGCCCACTCGAGCAGCTTCTGAATGGCTAATGAAAATGCAGCCTGCAATGGAAATCGTTTCCTGTTCCTCCGAGAGGAGTGAATCATATAAGCTCGCAATTTGCCAAGTTTTTCTCCCGGCTGAAAAAAAAATTTACTAGAAATTTCCAATAACATTGGAAAACGATTCCATTCCATTTGATTTACGAGGTTCCGTCCCATTGAAAAGCAGCAGAATAGGATTTGAGCATTCTGGATTAAAATGCCACGCTCGTTTACGTCTTCTTTTATCGAGCTTAATTCTTATTCTGAGCCTGATGCTTTCATTAGATGGCCTCGTCACTTTCTATCAGAGACGTATTCCATCCTGCAGTTTATTTTTTCCCCGCAAAATACTACTATCGAATGGCCAGTTAGCGAGTCTTCAGCTCTGACATCAACTCGATTCAAGTTTGGTCGAATCTGATTTGTGCGGGCTCGCTTAATTGCTTGCGCTGACTCTTGACCCTTCCTCAGTAGTGTGTGGATAGCGTCAGAGTGAATAGAGTTTTTTTCTACTGCAGCAGACCAAGTTGGGAGTGGTTGAACATCCCTTTTAATTTTTTCTATTTCTTGTTTATTTTTATTTCTTTCATTTCACTCATGATTCGTCACGTAATGGGACACTTTTGGAAGAAAGCCAACTTTTCTTGAAGGCAATGGGTAAACTGTTTTGATTCCTAACAATGAAAATGGAAATGCCATGTTGTGAGGCAGGAGAAAAAACCGACAGAAACAAAACAAATAACAAAATGAAGCAAAGCCGAAATAGCCCTAAAACCAGCCTTCAGTGTCACAGCAGCTCCAAGACATCGTTTATAGTTCGCGATCTGAGAGATTCGCTGATCCCGCTGAAAAGGTTGCACATCGACTAGATTGCTTCCCCTCGACTGATTTCGTCGATTAGGCTATTTGTCGATTTTTCGATTTTAGTGAACGACACATGAACATTCCTTTTTGGCGGAATCGCCTCATTGCTTCATCAGCGAATCGCCAAACTGCCTAGGTCACTAGCCATGAACGCTGCGTGGGTGGACGAGGTTTTCGGGATGATCGTGCGGACGGTTAACTGCCTCTGGAAAATAGTGAATGAAATCGTCAGAAGGGAGTGTATTTGACGGAGATTTTCGTTGAGTTTAGTGAAAGCAGTTTAGACAAAATTTGGTGGGATTTAATGTAACAGCCATGGCGTGAGTGACGACCAAGTAGTAGGGAGGCGTATAGGGGGGGGGTGGATGAGCCTCCGAAGGCTCATGGTAGTGCTGGAAAAATGAAGGGGTCGCAAAATGGTTTTTGGAAAAGTGCGAACGAGACGGTTGACCCTGCGCTAGGATAGGGCAGTTTTGACGGGTTGACCTTAGCACCATATACTTGCTCGCATGGTGTTGGCATTTCGAAGAGGAAAGTGAAGTAGCATCCGCTTATCTAGTAAATTGGAGCCTGGCTGAAATCGGAAGAGAAAAAACATGCGTAAGCCCTTGGTCATTTCTCGATGAGTTTTCGAGCCATCGGGAAAGTATTCAAACTCTTCATCTTAGACTTTACATTCTCGTTCCTGATCGACATTTTATCCTACTAGGCAAGCAGCAACCAACAAGTACGTTCTCTACAGCGCTCCAGGAAGCTCAGATCGGCATTCATTTTGCGTGTGGGCTACTTTGTTCGAAAATTGGCATGAAGTGGCGATCGAGAACATGAGTGGGAAGAGACATTAGTAAAGTCCCCAATAGAGACAGCAGCGTTGAGGAGGAGACGGAAACACACGAGGGTATTCGTTGCTACGCGTAAGGTCGCAAATGGTGGATGGCAGCGCCAGCAGCGCCACAATTGAGGCCCTTGAGTCCTGTTGCGTACTTTTGGGCGCAGGCAATGCTGCGGCTCCTGGGCTTGGGAAGCCGTATTTCTGACTCTAAGAGGGATCACCTCTCTGCACCTCCCGACCTGCGGGTTTTAATATGGCCAAGGCTCAGCGCACCTGTCACTCGACTCTGCCAAATAAGAAAATAAAGGTGTCTAGCGGTGCTTCGTCCCGAGAGTACTTTAAAGTTCAGATCGGTGTTAGATAATTGTCAGTTTATTCAGGTCTTGGCCAGTGCTTCCGGGACTCATGCCTATGAAAGAAGGCGAAATGTAATCATTTCACAGTAGAGTTTCTTAAAGACTTCCTTTTCCTTGGGCTCGTTTTTTGCCGAGTTACCCTAATGAATGGAGAAAGTATTTCCAAGTGTGAGAATGATTGCTTTATGATTGGCTTTGGCCATTTGGTGAACGTGAAGTAACGTTTTTTGAGAAGGAGGACGATCGCTTCCATCGCTTATATAAGGAGTCTTAACAACTGGCCTCAGTCATTGCAGATGTGAGAGTCAATCACGTCCAAGCAGCTAACTTTCAATGACCTTTTTGTTTTTGATAATTTTTGTTTCCATTTATTATATTAGCATTTTCATAGAGGGAGGAGGTAAGTTATAGGTAGAAAGCGAGAATCGTATCGTTATGATCAACAAAAAAAACCACTTTGGAAACTCTGGAAACACAATCTCAGCATTGTCTTACGCTTTATTTATTTTATTTAATCTTGCTTAATTATTTATTTAATTACGCGTTATTGAGCCTCAGTACAGTAACGTTGAGCCTGCATGACTCAAGGAAAGAGCAGTGAATAAAAAACACCATCCAACCTATACCTTCAAATTCCTCACATCCTTCCCAAGCCCTGCGTCATTTTTTCCACAATCCGGCTTTTTGAGCCTAACAGTGGCATCTTGTCCTATTTTATGTGTAGGTTTCTTTCTCTGCAACCCCACCCAAGTATGGAATTGCAGAATCTTACCAGATAACAAGAACATTTATAACTTTTTTGAGCATACATTATACGCTTGCATTTGCCAGCAGTATTCGTTTCGCCTTGAAAAAAAGTCTCCACGTCCTTCAATGGCGTCAATCTAGCAAAAAAAAAGGCAGAGAGTGAGGTCTGAAGACAGGAATTTGCGCAAATTTGGAGCTTTTACCCGGCTGTCCAGGCCCTTCTGATGACCTCCAATGCAATTGGCTCGAGCTCCTCCATCTATGGGATCAGTATCTCTCACTTTCTCGCATTTCAGTTCTCATCTGTGGAAATTCGACCTCTTTTTCTCTCCAGTTCTATTAGGGTCACGCCCATTGTTGCTGCTGAATGGCACCCAATGCGATTTGTTCAATTTTGCCCATTTTCTGAACAAATTGAAATGAACCATTTCGAACGCATTCACTGCCACAGCTCTTCATTTCAGGACTACAATTTGAGTTTCTGCTGTGTTTCACGCTTTCGCTTTTTTTTACAAAGGAGTTTTTTCGAGGTGTGAAGCGCTTTTTCAACATGGTTTTCTGCATTTTTTAGGAACTCGTGCTCCGAACTGTGAACGATGGTTCTTCTGGCCAAGCGGCCTCGGTGATAGGCCCAATCAAGTTCTAAGAGAATTGGTCGCCGGTTCCATTCCCCGTGGTGACGCGGAATTTAGCATTAAGTTTCGAGCTTTCCAATCGTTGCAGATAGCACCATCACCAAGAGTAGGTGTCATATTCATAATCAGGACCATCAGCAACCTTTACAGTTAGATTTTTACCAATCACCTGTATCACCTGTTGTCCCGTTGATTACCGAATTGCTAGCGGGCGCCAGCAATACGTCTCCATTCGCCTTGTCGCGTGCTATGAGTGGTTCCAAGGACCCTAACTCGCTGCGAGGACACGACGTCTTCATTTGCTTTTCGCGCTAGGATTTTCGTGAAGCTGCGCCATCGCCACGCGTCGTCTAGGGTTGCGTTTTAACGCCGAAGGATCCAGTCGGTAAGCACTCTGGCCATACGTCATCGCAAAATCGCATGCCCGTGTCCGCCCGTCTTCCATCTGGGCGACCGACGGCACCATCCCTGATTTTTTACCATTATCGGTTGAAAACATTCACTTTGCAACATTTTTTGTCCGATCCTTTTTTGTCACGCCAATGAAGATCAGTTGCTGCACACGAGAGATCTCCTAACAACCTGAAGCCGTTTTCGAAGCGCTTCACACTCTGACACACCTCATTTGTTACCTTGAATGTGAAGTCGTCATCCATTACTTCAAGTTTCCGTGTTATATTCAGAACAATGGATCGTTTGGCTGCTGTGCATGCCATGCACGGGTTTTTGAAGATTCCATCTAAAAAGAAGAGTTGTCAACGAGCCGGCAGGTCCATGTCGTTGTGCGAGCGGACGAGGGCTTGTTTCGCCTGAACGTTTTCCGGCTAGAGGCACAATTCTCTCTACCAACAAGGGCCAGTAAGTGTTGTTCAAAAAATGAGTAGTACGCTTTCAATGCGCCCTCATTGACTTATTAAATGATTCCCTTAATATTCCCTAAACTGAAGTGTACTTTAGTTCTGATTAATGATTAGTTAAAAGAATTTTCATGGATAATTGACATTCCGTGCGATGGGAGAAGGGGGTGAGCTGTAGTTAGTTTGAGACGTCTATTGTGTTGTAGGAGCGCTCGGAGGTGGTCTCTCCGGTGGCGAGAGCCACCGTTCCCGGTGACAAGAAGCAAGAAGGAGGCCAGAATTTTTGTCGTGATTTGCGAATGACCACATCTCCTTAAGTGAACCTATGACATATGTGTGCGCTCTTATCGTCCAATGTGATTCTCTTCTTATTGCCTATACCCCCGCGCAAAGACGTTTTTCCTCAATCAATATTTAGCCACAAAGGAAGGCCATTCTGGTGATTTTTGGCGTTTTTTTCATTTTTTTCTTCGCCAAGTTAGCTCACCTTCTATTCAAACTCTACTTCCGGAGGCGATGCCATAGCCGAAGTGTCAGACGCACACCACAAGCGTACCGACCCGACCAGATAACTGGTAAAAGTGGTTCACAGTGATAGTTGGTGAATGTAAAAAGTGACAACTGAAAGAATACAACTGCGACCGGCTAATCAATTCGTTGACAGAAAATATTTACATTTTGTGGAGGCCGTCGTCACTTGTGTTGTGTGGTTTGTACTCGACGAAAACCTGGTTTTTTGAATGGAACAAGCACGCTGTTCTTCTTAAGTGTATGTCCCTTTAAAAGAGCTGTAAATCAAAAGATCTAGGAGCTCATTTAGTTACTTGAGTCTTCCATCAAACCAGTCTCGTCTCTGGAATTAAAGTGATTGATGTGCACATTGGTGTCTTTGTCTTTCCCATCCTTTTCTTCCCTCTCCGTCAACTCCATCGTCTTGAGCTCGTGCTATACCCAAAATGGCTTTCCAGCGATTTATTCCAGCTCACCGCGACTTCCTTTACCTTTTTCCTCACGAATTTGTACTTGACATCTGCTGGGGCAGTATTCATTCCGCTATCGTCTACCGTGCTGGGCGCTTTTATTGTGTGCTCACTTGGTTTGGTTAGACGTGGATGTCAATAAAAATAAAAATAGTTAGGTTTGAATAAAAACATAGAACTTAGAAATTTTTAAGGGGAATGATCAAAGATTAGTTCGACTTCCGTTTCGCACCTTAGGTGGAAGCCGAACGGGAAGAAATAATCTCCCTCCGTACTATTGAACTATTACTACCCTACCCATGCTTCTACTTATGAACTATTTATAGGGAAAAGAATGTTCATAGACTGATGCACCATGCCTACACCCTCTATTTAGGATTGCGCAGTTGACGCTCGAATCGGCAAACTTCTGTTTTCTAGGGCTAGTCTTAACAGCCATTTTTTTTTCGAAAAGATGGATAACTGACTGGCTCGGTTGACTTTCGACTCTCAAGTCGATACTGGAACGATTCTGCGATTTATATCGACTGCTCCTTCCTTTCATTTTGACTGATGTAATATGATTTTGCAGTCATAAAATAAGCTCAACGTCTAGAAATATCCACAAATGCGCATTTTATAAGCCAGCCAATCAGTGTCCAACCGTCCACTTTCGGCAAAAAAAACAGGATTAAATATTACTATTTTCACCTCGTTTGATTTATAGGTTCTGGAGATCGCTTGGAAAATCAAAATATAGGAATTGTATTATAACTGATAGTAAATTTTCGCTCACTCCGCTGGGCTCGCTAGGTCCCAAAGCAATTACGGTATTGGAAATGGTAATACTGCTGCTGTATAACTCTTGCTCCATTCTTGTAGGCTAAGAAAGGAAGTAGAAAGCCTTCGCTTCAACCTTTTCTGTTCTGTTGCTTGGTAAGAATATCAGAGCTGAAAAAGGAAAAGCTTGGAAAAACATTGGATGAAAAAAGAAAAGAAGTTCTGTGTTTGAGGTGTGAGTCCAGGATGCAAACAAATGTATAAATCTATTCAAAAAAGGGACCGCTATTGACCCCTCCCTCTACAAATCTATAACTTCAGAGTGAACTTTGTGGGCAGGCTACAAGTTTTCCAGGCTAAGTACTGTTGGTACCCCTAACTTATTTTAATAAGGCCAATACTTTTTACTGGACACACGTAGCTTCCTACTAAGCCAAATAAATTCCTCTCGGAAAATTATTAGGTTGTCCCATAATTAGTGAATCACTTTGGGTATTTTTGAATTCGAATTTTTTTCTTTTTCATATGGAGTCTCTGCTCATCCAAACATACATCCCTGTCATCTACAATGTATTGCCTATACAGGGAAATTTTGTCGCTGTTATCTCTAGAAATCCAGGAGCTATTGATCGAAGAAAGATCGGAAGTCGAGTTTGAGGTCATGTCACTTAGCGTAAAATTCCTCCCTGGGGAAGAGCGCTAGAGGTCAAACTGAGTTGCCTCTTGTTGGCACGAGGATAGGGCCACACAGAGGAAGTGGAAGATCGGCTAGCTTGAGAGTCTCTAATTTTTTATGAATATTCTCCGCAAGGTGGGTCGAACGACCTCAGGAAAAAAGCAGACTTTGTCTTGCTTTACTTTCAAATTGAATGCGCCGCCATTACGCTGTAGATGTTGATCTTCTTCAGTGACTCTAGTATTACTGGGCGGCGGTTCCCAGCGCATGGTCACTCTCGTGCTCCACCAATATCTCTGAAGGGTCGGACTAGAATGAGGTTTTGGCTTTTGCTATCAGAACTCCCGAATCGTTCACGCTGGGCTACTGCTCCTCGGAGATTTGCTAGTACACTTCACGCAGTCCAGAACCCTGGTGAATAAGCTGGATGATCACTGTAAGGAACTAAGGGAGATCAGAAGGAACATGACGATGTCAGATCGTGTGCGGAGCTGTTTCGAGCTCAAAGCACACGAGATACAAATTAAATATTTTAAAATCGTTACAACTCTACGTAGATGTCTACATTCCATTATTTTAACAAGTCGGGCATGCTCTAGCAAAAGGCGGCTAGTTCGTCCATATTCACGCTTAGTGGCGCTGGGTATAGCACTGAGATTGCCAGTTGAGGGGTAGTTGGAGTGTGGGTCATCTTCAACTAAAAAAGCCAACCTCTCGATAGAGTGAACTATAAGCAGACCGTGGAGTGAGGGAGCGTGCCCTTGCCTATCTGCTGGTCGATTCTCTATATTGTTGGGCGTTTGAAAGATCTTAATCAGAAGTGATTAAGAAGGGAGCTCAAAAATAGGTTCCAGAAAAATTGAAATGTCAGCCACGGAAGGCAGCATGGAAATGGGCTGAGTAATTGCTCAAGTAGGACAATGTGGATGCTACTTCGCAAAACATGTTTCACGCCTTCACCAATTTTCTTGGATTTTTAATAACGATAAATGTAAAGTGATTCACTAATTATGGGACAACCTAATATTTACTGCGGAAATTTGGGGCTTTCTTCTCTGATAAAGTAGTACGCCTTCATTCCGAGAAGGACATTTTTAGAGACAAGTAGCCATGTGCAATTTACCATCGTTCGAGGGCATAAAAGCATTTAAGGTCAACGTTTGCTGCAGTGGTAATGCCCAGTATAGCATGAAAGTACGACCAAGTTACGGGCAGCAGCAAATAGCGCTGAAGGGCGTTATATTGGGTTGAACGGGAAGTCCCGCGATACTCCATACGATATTATTAGGTTGCCTTGTTTCATTGAAGAAATTGATTATTGACTAAAAAATGGGTCTTATCCCGTGAGGGGGAATGTGGTGCGACAGCTTATGTTGCATGGAGTAATCCATTTTTTCAGGGGAGGGAAGCTCCGTGTGGGTGTAAAATTCAAGCAAAATCTATTTTCTTTATTCATTTATTACCCATATTCTTTTAACACTTCGTATAACTCACACCCGAGCTTTTTTTTCGAGTGCTTCTGAATGCTCTTGGTAGAGCGCTTGTGAACTGCTGGTTGAAAATGTTCACAGCACTCCCGAATATTCCTCCGCCTTTGCCAAATTGAGTTTTGTAGCCGGCAAGAACTGTTCACATCACATTCCCGCCCCCCCCGCTTACTGATGCGACTCAAATGAAATATTGGTGAAACTCCAGTTCGGGGGGGGGGCACTCCATTTTTTCTCCAATACTCAAGATAAGGATTAGAGGGCTCACGACACGTAATCGACTCATTTAAAGTAGACTTCTGATAAATATTGGTGTAATGGGTGAGAAACCCTGAAACGTTTTCACATTTCCGCCTGCCATGACCCAAGGGAACGGTCCTGGACCAGGAGAAAGGACACCTCCGCAAAGGGCTAAGGGTGCAGGAGCTCCAGGGTGGATCACCTGTGCAGAAAAGTGGATGGGATGTGGGCAGGTAGTGTGGAATGTAGGACATCCACCGGTCCTTATCAAAAGTACGCTCGAAATGAGTCGTTCACTTATTATCTTATCCGTAGTGTTCGATAGCCCAAAGAACTGCTCTCTAGTACTACGGATAAGATAGCAATGGAGTGGCCCCCCCCCCCGAACTGGAGTTTCACCGATTAATTAAAAAATTGATAAAAATTATAAATAACTAACATATAGGAGACACACCCATTCTCGGGTATGAGAAGAG
>MU905763.1:0-10903 GCA_036418205.1 Ostertagia ostertagi | reverse complement strand
GCCAGTGTTTTTGCTTCTTATCGGAGCCTTTCCTGTGAAGATGTAGAGAGTTCCCAAACTTCTGTCATTCACTTGGAAGAATTAGATGACAGAAAACTTGTACGTCAATTTCTGGAAACTTTGATTTTCTTGCTCTTACCTGGGAGCAGCCTTCGCTTTTCAATATGAGCACGATGAATTCCAAGGGAGGGGCGCTTTTCAACAATTTCGCGAAATCACACGATTCCGAGCAGTATGTTAGCTTTCCGACTCACCATTAGCATACTCTTCACATCGAATCATGCGGCTTTCTTTCAACAATTAGGGATCGTTTTAATTGAAGTTGGTCTGAAAAAATTTAAAGGCATGCCCCAGGATCACATTGGTGTGGCTCTTGCACACGAATGCGAATGTATTGGTGCGAAAGTGGGCCGGCAGTAAAGAAAAAAGGAAAAGAATCCGTCGAAAACGCTTAGGGCTCACTCACCTTCCTAATCGGCTGTGCTAAGGGAATGAGAGACTAAGCGCGAGAGGAGAGTATGGGCGAGAGAGCGTTACAGATAAGAGATCGAGGCGGAAATCCCCTTGTCCAGGATTGGCTCAAAAAGTTTTGGAATCACTGTTTTTAAACCAAAGGTTCCACTAGCGTATGCCCAGGCACTGACCACGAGAATAATTTGCTCTTCTGGCAGTATTAAGTTAAGTTTTCGGCACTATTGCACTATTACAACCCCAGTAGGGGTGAGATGGGTCAAAAAATAATTTTCGCTGAAACTTCGGCTATGGGGGTTATCGAGGGTCCTGATCACGAATATGATATTCATTTTTGGCGCTGGCGCCAATTTGGCGCCATTTGGCGCCAGGTGGCGCCACGACTGATTCCCACTAAATTCGCTGTAAACTTCTGTATAGGGGTTATTTGGGGTCCTGATTACGAATATGACATTCGTTTTGTTGTTAGCGCTATTCGGCGCCTATTTCCTGCTCGTCTGCGCCCTCGCACTAATTAGATCGCAATCAGGACTAAGCCTTTGAATAGTGGAGGGCTCCAAAGTGAGTAGGCCACTCCCCTGTGGTCTAACACACTCCAACTTTTGCCACACGGCGTGGTTTACCCACTCCGGAGTTTCACTCCCCTCCCCTAAGCTTAGTCCTAGGCGCCATAGGTGAGAAAGCTTAGAAAAGCAGAAAATATGCGTTAAACAACACGAATGTCAAAAACCAGTGTCATATTCGTGATCAGGGCCCCAAATAACCCCTATTCAAAAGTTTACAGATCAGTAGTGGCACCAGCTGGCGCCAAATGGCGCCAATTTGGCGCCAGCGCCAAAAATGGATGTCATATCAGAACCCTCGATAACACCCATAGCAAAAAATTACAAAAGCAAATTTCAGCGAAAATTATTTTTTGACCCATCTCGGCCCCCACTGGGGTTGTAATATGCAATAGTGCCAAGGTTTCTGTTGTTTTCTTGTTTCAAAACTTTTTTCCTTTTTTCCTTTCCTTTTTTCCTTACCTCACCATTGAAGCAACAACTTCAAGTTGAATTTGCGGGATAAAAGGTACAATGATAATAAAATTGCGAATAGTGAGTAGACTGCAAATGAGAAAAGAAGCAAGGAAAATCGCCAATGGAGCCTTGAAAAAAGGGTCCCCTCCTCCCTTGGGATGAGGAGTGACTGGGGCAGTTATTCGAAGTACAGTACTAGTACAGTACTCGCCGTTTGAAATCGAAAATTCACGCGAATAACGCGAATCCTCGTTAATTTCGTGAATTCGTTATAAGTCGGGTCAGAGTGAAGTATTCCAGAAACGGAAAACACCGTTGAACTCAGCTCTTCAAGCGCTACAAGATGGTGCTAAAATATTTTCAGAAAGCTTGATTTCGGAATGCGCCATGCACTCGATTTCATCTCAAAAAGTAGTTGCTCGCATGTGATGTGTATATAATCCCGCTTATGCGGGCTAACCGCTACACACAAAGAAGGGCCTCAAAACTTACCCCAGAATGCGCCACGTACTCAATCTCATCCACTACATTGTGAGATTAGATGAATGTTATTTTCCGAATTCTTAGATCTTCATTTCGTTTTTAAGCGCTTACTAGCTTTACGTGTTCCCTCTGCTCTCAATATCCCATCCTCTGTATATCAAGTGGAATCTTTGAACAGTTCTCAGCAGGCATAGTGGGCCTATTATGTGACATTTTCCATTTTCAGAGGACATGTTTTGCAGAAAGCTGTGAAGATAGCGAACAATTTCCTTCACTGTCGTAGACTACGGTCACTTGTCTGTAAGGATTATATGGAAACCTTGGTCGCAGGTGAGCGTTTCTTCCGTGGTGTGACCCCAAACATCACCCCTTGTCATGCCTTTGCCCCCTATTACGTGACAAGTCCCATTTTTAGAGGAATGTTTTGTAGAAAGCTGTAAAGGAAGCGAAGAATTTCCTTCACTGTCGTAGACTATGGTCACTTGTCTGTAGGAATTATGTGGAAAACTCGGTCGCAAGTAAGCGTTCCTTCCGTGGTGTGGCCCCAAACATGCCTCCTCGTCATGCCCTTGTGGAATGTTCAGATTTTTTGCATTTCCAGATGAACTCGCAGACCTGAAATGTGCCCCGTTAGCTTCCCCGTGAAAAATGCTATCGAATGATATGCATTACTTCCCCAGTTGAAACTTTGGTTTTTCACCGTTTTCAGCATTCCCCTATATCCCACGATTACTGCCCCAAAATCTCAAAGTTTCATTTTTCGTCGAAACTTTGTCTATTGGGGTAATTCGATGCCCTGATTACGAATATGACATTCATTTTTGATGCTGGTGTCATTTGGCGCCATTTGGCGCCGTTTGGCGCCAATTTGGCGCCACGGCTGTTTTCACCAAATCTGCTGAAACTTCGTCATTTGGGGTTATTTGGGGTCCTGATTACGAAAACGACACCCGTTTTTAGCGCTGGCGCCATTTGGCGCCGTTTGGCGCCAATTTGGCGCCACAGCTGTTTTCACCAAATCTGCTGAAACTTCGTCATTTGGGTCTATGTGGGACTATTTGGGCCGAGCGTGCCGCACTGGACCATCGAACGAGACCAGGGTCTACGTTCATGCCCGAAAGGATTCCTTTTTCGAGAACTGTAACTTTCCTGAGTCCACGGTGTTCGCACTGCCCTATTTCTGGCTGCGCGACATGGGCAAGGTGAAGGACAAGGAATACGAGCTCAATGTCGGCCACACCAGTTCAATTCAGTGGGAGCGGTTCTTCCGCGGCGAATGTGTGGGGCACTTCAGGAGGAACCCGCCGATCATCGGAAGGTTCGGGTGCCAGATCATTAACTTCCCCAGTTGAAACTTTGGTTTTCACCGTTTTCAGCATTCCCCTATATCCCACGATTACTGCCCCAAAATCTCAAAGTTTCATTTTTCGTCGAAACTTTGTCTATTGGGGTAATTCGATGCCCTGATTACGAATATGACATTCATTTTTGATGCTGGTGTCATTTGGAGCCATTTGGCGCCGTTTGGCGCCTGTTTGGCGCCACGGCTGTTTCCACCAAATCCGCTGAAAACGTGTGTATAGGGGTTATTTGGCGTCCTGATCACGAATATAACATTCAGTCTTGACGCCGGCGCCATGTGGTGTCACAAAACAACACTTCACAGTCAGAGCGTACTCTTAGGCACCTTTCTCAGAGCGCCGACTGTCAGACCGTGGAAAAGGTCATCGAATCGGAGACTTTCCCACGACAGGAAGCCAGCCAGACCGTGGAAAAACTGTGAGCTAAGCCAGAAGCATATTTCACGTTTTCACTGGAGATGCCTGTATGCGTTGGGCAGAGCAGCAATTCGACTGTAAGCTCTCCAGCTGCCACTGAGGATGGTAGTACCGTGCTCGATGTACTACTTCATGATGAGCCGCAGTAGAGTTGAAACGTCTTTCCTTCGGACCATCCGAAGGAGTCCACTTCCTCTTTCAATGCCTCCAAACAGCCACTTGTGCCTGCGTACCCAACGTCGGCGGTTGTATTTGCGTTTGATAACCAGTGTTTCGTCAATTTCCATCTCGCACCCGAACCTTCCGATGGTGTGGCCGACATTGAGCTCGTATTCCTTGTCCTTCACCTTGCCCATGTCGCGCAGCCAAAGTTTACAGTTCTCGAAAAAGGAATCCTTTCGGGCATGAACGTAGACCCTGGTCTCGTTCGATGGTCCAGTGCGGCACGCTCGGCCCAAATAACCCCAAATGACGAAGTTTCAGCAGATTTGGTGAAAACAGCTGTGGCGCCAAATTGGCGCCAAACGGCGCCAAATGGCGCCAGCGCTAAAAACGGGTGTCGTTTTTGTAATCAGGACCCCAAATAACCCCAAATGACGAAGTTTCAGCAGATTTGGTGAAAACAGCCTGTGGCGCCAAATTGGCGCCAAACGGCGCCAAATGGCGCCAAATGACACCAGCATCAAAAATGAATGTCATATTCGTAATCAGGGCATCGAATTACCCCAATAGACAAAGTTTCGACGAAAAATGAAACTTTGAGATTTTGGGGCAGTAATCGTGGGATATAGGGGAATGCTGAAAACGGTGAAAACCAAAGTTTCAACTGGGGAAGTAATGCATATCATTCGATAGCATTTTTCACGGGGAAGCTAAACGGGGCACATTTCAGGTCTGCGAGTTCATCTGGAAATGCAAAAAATCTGAACATTCCACAAGGGCATGACGAGGAGGCATGTTTGGGGCCACACCACGGAAGGAACGCTCACTTGCGACCGAGTTTTCCACATAATTCCTACAGACAAGTGACCGTAGTCTACGACAGTGAAGGAAATTGTTCGCTATCTTCACAGCTTTCTGCAAAACATGTCCTCTGAAAATGGAAAATGTCACATAATAGGCCCACTATGCCTGCTGAGAACTGTTCAAAGATTCCACTTGATATACAGAGGATGGGATATTGAGAGCAGAGGGAACACGTAAAGCTAGTAAGCGCTTGAAAACGAAATGAAGATCTAAGAATTCGGAAAATAACATTCATCTAATCTCACAATGTAGTGGATGAGATTGAGTACGTGGCGCATTCTGGGGTAAGTTTTGAGGCCCTTCTTTTGTGCGTTAGCCCGCATAAGCGGGATTATATACACATCACATGCGAGCAACTACTTTTTGAGATGAAAATCGAGTGCATGGCGCATTCCGAAATCAAGCTTTCTGAAAATATTTTAGCACCATCTTGTAGCGCTTGAAGAGCTGAGTTCAACGGTGTTTTCCGTTTCTGGAATACTTCACTCTGACCGACTTATAACGAATTCACGAAATTAACGAGGATTCGCGTTATTCGCGTGAATTTTCGATTTCAAACGGCGAGTACTGTACTTGCTTGCGCCATTAATTGGTGTCACGTGAATCAAGAAAAACTTCCTGCCGGAATCAACCAAGAAAAAATACCGACTTGCTAATCACTGCCGCCAACTACTAGACAATGTAATGAGCCACCTATAACGATCCGAACTCATATCGAAAGCCAACTCTAAAAGCATAGCGGCACTCATTGAATTATGGAAGCAGTTTAATACGCAAATCACAGCAATACCATCCCCCCCCCTAGTCAATCAGCACGCTCATTCTCTCGCTTGCGAGTTGCGCGAAAAGTGGAGCTTTCGACACAAAAGAGTCTGGGCGCCATCCACGTATCTCATCTAGGCTCTTCAAAGATAAGTTTTCTGTACAGCGACAGCTCTCATGTTCCTGGGCCAGGAGTCCTGGCTACTGCTCCCGCGTACTCTTTTTTCACTAGCAGCAGAAGCATGGTTCCCACTGCTGCTTTGACTATACTATTCAACAGAATGCTTCTAAAGAGGGATGTCGCAGAAATCTGGCGTTTTGGCTGGTTAAAACCTATTCCTGGAAGGGGTCTCAAAAGTGGCTTATGAATTACAGACCTACTTGCATGATATCCTGTGATCAGGGTCAACCCTACGTTGTTACTAGTAACAACGGGGGGTCGTACCTGGTTGAGTTTGTAGGGGGGGGGTCGTATAGGTTGGGAGTTGGGAGCGCGCGGGAGAAAAATTCGCCGTTTCAGTGCGTAAAAGCGGGTAAAAGTAAGTAAAAGTAAGAGTAAAATGGTGGAAATTTAGGGAGTTTAGGTGAATTTTTACTGTTTCAGAGTAGCTATATTACCTCCCCCCCCCCCGCTCGACGGCATTTTTGGAGGAAAAAGTGGGCGGAGTTTGGTGAGTTGAGTGGTATCAGAATTAAGTACTATAGAGACGATGATGGTGGTCGAGGTGTCGGAAAAGGGGTCGTATCAATCCACCTTGGAGGGGGTCGTAAAAATTTTTCAGAGTAACAAATCGATAGACGGACGCCTGAATATAGCAAAGAGATGGGAAGGGTGGTAAGAATATACTTCCGGGAGTCGTTTCATACCTGCATGCAGATTTCTTCCTGGCATATCTACTTTTATTGTTTTAGCTTGTACCATTCCTTTGTGGCAAAAGCACCTGATAGAAAGGAAAGCGCTTTCGGTAGATACATCGGTCAAAAAGCCTTTATGATTTCAAATTCCGTTCCATATCTTTGTCCAATAATCGAGAACATTCGGAACTTTACAAGTTCTGCTGCTAAACTTCTGGTAGCATAAGACAAATTCCATTTCATCCTTTGGCACAACTGAAATAGGTCCTTGAAAAGACCTACGTAATGAAAACTGGAGTCACCTAAATCTAAGAGCTCCTATTTATCAGGGATTTTTCTCTCAAATAAAAGGAATATTATTTTTGATAGATGCGAAGTCATCTAATAAATCTAGGCGATGTAACTTTTCCCTTCGAGATTTTTTTTAATAGACTCCTTATTCATCTTTTTCTCTTAGTAGACTCCTTATTCTTCACTGCCTATGCCTTCCTTTCTTTGTTAGGCTTCTTTCAAAATGCCGTACAACAATGTGCTCTCCGTCAGCTAGGTCCTTGGTAGGCCCTTGGTTGTTTTCAAAAACGATATTATGCAGCTTTTATTATACTATTACTATTACGATTATTATTGCAGCATTGAGCTCACTATTATTATTGCTATTATTACTATTATTATTGTTGTTGTTATCATTATTACTACATACTGCGTTTCATAAATATAGGTCCACCCTAATTTTTTGCTATTCCAAAGTTGCTGTGCATTTTTGGAAAATGCCGCTATTACCAATAGTTTCCCCATAACGAAAAACCTTGATACTTGATTTCTGGAGAAATCTCGATTCAGAATTATTAAAATATCTTCCTTAGAACGTATTTTCACCGTTTCGCAAATATGACTACACATCACTTGTCGAGAGATTTTACTATAACGAAAAAACGTCACGAATTTTCAATAATGGGATGACCCCCCAATAATCATAAGGAACACAATAATAGCATTGAAGGGGGGGTTGGGGGGGGGGGGCTATCTGGTAGCCAAATTAGCTATTACAGTAGGAATCGAAATTTCGTCTGGGCGCCGATGATCGACCTTTTCAGCTTTTCGGCTGTTCCATTTTGCTTTACTTTGCTGTGGAACTTTGTAACAATTAAGGCCCAATGATTCTCTATTGGAATCTAATTCAGATAACATGGTGGCCACCAGATAACTGCCACATTTTTTCCTGCAATTCCATCTGGCGCGGAGGGACCGGCATGGACAGCCGCGTTATCGTGTGTGAAAATCAAGGATAGAGGGGATCCTTGTTGAAAAAATGGTAAGACTCGCTTCGAAAGAACTTCACGATACCCTGTGGAATCTTTGTGAACGGAAACAAAAGCGAGCTCTAGCTACTCAGTCGTTCAAAGGTGCCTCAAACCATAAGGATTCTCCGCCAAAATTACCTTACATTGAAACCATCTGCGATTTTCACGGAACCCTCCTGTACCCTCTTTTTCTATCAGATCCACCTAGAATAAACTTTTTCACGTCGATCTCAGACCACCTGTAGCACGAAACAAGGAGGTAGAGTCCAAGATCGCGAAGGGTCTTAACAGCCACACCATCGCTCATTAAGTTGAGCCCTTTTCCACGGAGAAATGGAGACTTGCGATCTTGTAGCGCTCAAATAATCTTGGAACGCTCTTCATCAATCCGTTGAAGATGTTATTGCTCTGCTGGCTTACTCACCACACGGTGGTTTTGCTCACGGAAGGCCGCATTTCAGTACGGACTTTGTTCGGACTCCTTGTATAATTCGAGAGAAGACACCCAATTCCTCCTAAATTTTGAAGGAAACGCAGTCTTTATTTACCTAAGCGACTCTTCTCTCCGCACTGACCAGGATTTTGCACATAGTCGCTTATGCAGTATGAGCCGGCCGACATGGGAGGAAATTCTGCTCCTCAGCCATCCCACTTCAGTAAGTGCTCTAGCTTGAGCTTGTTACTGGGAAGAGAGGCGAAGTAACACGAGGTATGGTAAACTCGATGTCGACTGAGCTCACATATTCCCCGCTTCCCTGATTCCCTTCACGGATCATGAGAAATGCAAACTTTTTATGAGTGGCCCGATATTCATGAAACGGTGAAAATTCGTTCTGAAAAAGTTAATTGGGTTACTTGAGGGGAGAACTTTGTCAGAAAAACACTATAAAGGTTTTCCGTGATGAGGAATCTAATGGTGATAGCAGCATTTTTTCAAAAAATGCACAGCAACTTTGGGGTAGCAAAAATTTAGGGTGGACCTATAATTATGAAACGCAGTGTATTATCTTGCTTGCCGAATACTACACTTTACCAGCTTGGTCCCCCGTCAAAGGCCGGGACCTTCCTTTTCTGCGTAAGCTTTATGTCTTCTGCTGTGTTTCCACCTGTGACATCAACATCGTGAAGGTGATACAAAAAGTATTTAATAGAATAGGCATCACCATAACATGCCCAGTAGTTCCGCCGCTTCCCTTCCTCATCCTCCCTTCCTCTCTCCACTGCCCTCCAGCTGCCACTGCAGCACCATGTGGAATGAACGGAAGTGTGCTAAGCAGGTGTTTATATAGCCCTGAGAGTGTTATCACAACTATCCTGCTACAAAACATTGATATCTCAAATCCTGTAAGCTACCCGATTTGTTAGCGGTTTGTTTATCCCATGAGCTTCCTTCTCACTCACTTCATTTTGCGGACGGACACACATACATACATACATACATACATACATACATACACACATACACAGACACAAACCGACACACAAAGTTAGTCGTCTTTATATAAATAGAATATGGATTACATTTATCTTAACTGTTTATATTATTAATAATCCTTATTTATTATTATTATGTACCTGTCGCGAATGCAAATAAACGGTTCTGACTACTGCGACATTCTGACGCCTATGCGCTTCACTTCGGCTCACATTTTTTCTGCAAACATATCGAGTTCTATGCCAAATTTTGCGTTCTCATTCTTTGGGCCACTACCTGCATTATCTCAATCCACTGGCCACTGACTAGTCAGAATATCGCTTTATTGCCTTCTTCATGGTCATAACAAGTCATTTCTTTACTCCCGAAAAGTTGAACTCATCGAAGACTATCGAAAATGCTTTGTTGCATCTAACAACAGGCATTGCGTATTCACAGCTTCAAAATCTACGGATTCGATGGGAGGCGGCGGTGCTCGCAAGATCGCTTTGTTCCCAAGCTGCCAAAAAAGCCAAAACACGCGATGTCGTTAACGTGTCAAATGTTATGTCACTGATTGTGAGTAGCCGCCTCTGAGAGTTCAATATCTTAGTGAATCATTTGTTAGTTGTTGGGGTTTTCTTCTCACAACCCAATCGGCGTCTCCATTTCCCTCCACTTACAGAAACGAGTCAGCGTCGGTGCGAGACTATACTCCCACAGAGTGACGACGGCCTCCAATACGTCGGTTATCTTCATATGAATAAGCGTCTTGTTAATCATAGTTTGTATTAGTGCCTGCGACTGAAAATCCCAACTCCAACAGGTCACATTTCAGTGGCAAATCCATCCGACACTTTGTGGAGGCGCTTCGTCACTTTGGTCTCATGTCTGCACTCAAATTCGTCTCTCGTTTTCATCAAGGGAGTATATTTACTTCCATCAAGACCCTATAACCTGAGTTATACTTCAGTACGAGCACCTTGGGAGTGTTGATGGGTCCACTAGCTTGACGGAAGCGCTTCGTATCACCGCGACTTGCAGTGTGCACTGCTCTTCACTACCACCATTCACCATGAGTCAACCGTATGTACGTAAATTACTGCGAGTTGGTCGTATTCGGCCTACGTCACAATGTGAGAGATGGGTCGTCAGCGAGATGGTCAGCAGTTTAAAGCGAGAGATTACGATAAAGTGCGTATGCAGCGTGGAAGTACATGCACCATTGGAAGCAGTAGTCAGGGGCCCAAGGAAACGAAATGTTGCGTTTTTGTGGTCAAAGGTGCGCTAGTTGCAGCGTACAAGGCTTGCCATTCCTTTCTGAGCCCCGCCACGGTCTGTGCTCCGCCCCCAGCAGCAGCGCCCTTCGATTGCCAATGTGACGAGATATTCCACTTCCAGAGTGTATCCTATAACTTTTCATGGGATGCGTGATCATCAAAGCATGATGCTTGCTGAAATGATAGAGGCTATCAGCATAACATGTGCAAACGACCTCCTAATTGGTTGCTAGCTCGTCCATTATCGGAGGTCAACGGGCAAAGAAAGGGGTCCCATTTTGCGCCTTCTTGACGGATTTCTTTGCTTTTTTCGCCACTGGGGCATTATTCAGCATCTCCACTTCCACTATGAACCCAGTCCAAACTTATCGTAATCCCTCGCTTTAAATCTTGGCGACATCGACTTTGAACTTCGGCCCTGGTGAGGGCGAAAACGCCGACACATCCACATAATGAAGTGCTTCATCATCTTAGAGGCCTAGATACTGAGGGGAGATGCTCATCTTTCAAACAG
>MU905745.1:0-22996 GCA_036418205.1 Ostertagia ostertagi | reverse complement strand
CTTGGTACACTATGCAATTTTACCACACATTCAATCTATCAACACTTTCAACTTCATGGAAGTTAGATCAAAGCGAGTTCATGTTGTAAGGAGGGGTATGATGAAAGTGTCTTTTTTCTCATGGTTTTCGCCTTTTATCGGCCGCTTACAGTGGCAATTGGCATTTGTCGTCTATTGGCGCAAAGTAGAACCACCTCTAGATCCACATACGCTGGTAGCGGCCACTTATGGGTAAACGCTGTGATGGCTAGCTCGATCAACAAGCACCTCAAAGGTATCTAGCCTACGAAGGGATTCGAGCTCCTCTTTCCGAAGCAATGTTCTTCGTTTTAATCCTATTCACCTCTAATGGTCACCTCACGACATCCCCAATTCATTTCAACTCCTCGGGATGAAGTTGCAGCACATCTAAGGAGACGCCGAGTTTCTGTTCAATTGCAATTCAAGAACATTTTGAAAATATACGGCTATAATTGGCTTCTGCGGACAGAACTACTCGTAGCAAGTTGTCTTGGCTATCTAAAGCATCGACATCGAATGGTCTCATTGGCGCCAATTTGAGATATGCATCTTTCAAAACGATCAAAATCCCTCATAGTTTCCTGCAAAACCATTCTTACAATCAACGCACGCATCAATTCGTTATGAGGGGATAGGCGTAAGCACAAGTTTACTTAATGCATTGCGTAAATACAATTTCACAAATTTCCTTCCAAACATAAAAAAACGTCAATCCCATTAAATAAATGTTATGGAACAGCTGACTTATTTCTCCCTACGACGCTCCACATTGCAAATATGCAAGACAGAGCAGTTCGACCGCGCCGCATCCGAGATTGCAACGAACATTCACCGTGCTATTTCATCGTCGAAATCGAGAGGCGGGGCACAGGCCGAGGCGGAGCTCAGACTACGGTAGCGGCCCTAGTGCGCCGCAACTAGCGCACCTTTGCCTGTGCGAATGCAACATCTCGCTTCCTTTGCGGGTCCACTACTACTTCCAGCAATGCATATGCTTCCCTGCCACACTGCCACTTTATCGTAATCTCTCGCTTTAACCGTAACACTCAAAAAAAGGAGGCCAGCAGTGCAGTGATGATGAAAAACCATGGGAAAAGGTCTAGAAACAAAAATTAAACCTTTTCGTTGTCCCGTTGAATTTTCTGATGCACCAGATTGGTCCTCGGCAACCGTCGGAACCTCCCCCCTCCCCCTGTGAAGCATGGCGTTCCCCTTCTCACCTTTCCCTGCCCTCCTTGCCACTCCAGCTGCCACTGCAGCACTTAGTGAAATGACCAAAAGGGTAAAATGATTGAAGCCATACGGAGAGAGTTACCTATTACCGTGCGGAAGCGACTCTTCGACTGCGAAATGCGCTTCGCCTTGTACCCTCAGGAAAGGGGGAGGGCTTCCCTGCCGACCAATTACAGTTTCCCCTTTTTCGACCTCCCACTTCATCATCACATTCATTATCTACCAAGTGGGATTTTACTCGGCACTCACATATTACTCCTATACAAAGTCACTTATCTGAGCAATCACAGTTACGGTTTCTAACTTCTCACAGTTTCAGATCGACTGTACCCTACATGAAGAATCGGACACTGTGAACATCACTACCATTGAGTCCACGAGCGGCTTATACCAGCTGTTCCAACTGCACCGCGATCTGACTTCTGCTGAGTGCCCTTCTGTGGCGGAATACTTCTCCAAAATGTATTGAGATTAACGCAGATCCAGTTCATTCCAGAATGTTCGTCTGTGTTACTGAGGCTTCGCAGTAGTGATTTTCCGTTGCTTCAGAATAAATCCATTAGCAGAATTCTGCGAAACCCATCGCAAAGCACATCAAATTATGCTGAGAAACCAGCTCTGATTCGCGAAATTCTGATGCCAAGTAGACAGGTACAATATTGAGGACGGTCACAGTGCCTTTGAACGAAATCATTCATTATTCTGAGCCACTGTGAAGGGCTTCGCGCTAAATAGTCAACCTGTGATTCTGAGACTAGATGTATAACAACAATGCACTTGCACTGATGGATTTTTCTTAAAGGCACGAGTCAGGCTCAGTGGACCAAACCAATCCCTTTTGTCGTCTTTGTGCATGGCTACGCACCCACAGAGACGTTACCATGCTCAGAATCCTCAAACGGCGCCGTAATAAGGCTCAGGGCACGTATTAAGCGCTTTCGCCGCCTGGCGGCCCACCCTCCGGAAGTGGTGCGTGGCTGGCATAACGTGTGAAATCAGCTAGGTTGATTGCCGTATCAACCGATAGAACGACTGACATCTCCAGAAAACTTGTTTGTACGTGCCTCTTTCCCAAGCCAGCCTCCTTCACTGCTAGTGGGAAAGAGGGTTTTGTTAACGGCCTTGTCGACGGTTTTTCTCAGTTTTTTCTCCACTGTCGTTCCACTTCGCATCTCTATACTCAGTTTCAATCGCCATAATACCCCCTTATTGAGCCCGACTTTTGCCTTTAAGCTCAGCAGTTTGATAATTGCACCTATATGTTTATTTGTGTTAATTCACTACAGCAAATCATATGCCGACTGTACTGGTTGCTAACGTAGGCGGCTGGGTTCTTCCTGGCAACGTGGTGGTTGTTCGTCCTGGAACAATCGTAAGCGAGAAAGCGCCGATACATTGTTGTAGTATTACGGGTACTCATTACGGGAATCTCGGGAACCTAAATAGACCGAATATAACAGGGATACGTGTAACATAAAGATCAGATTAGCTTAAAATGACAAGTGAACAGGTAACAGTGGTGGGAGTGATACCTTGTGAACAGCTTGATCGAGGAATCCTTTAAAAGGCTCCAGCTTGTTGAGTGCCAAAGAGAATCAGTATTGAGCATACATCTGAAAATAACATCAAAAATTAAAGGAAGGAAAAGGTGTAGAAACCCCTGAAAAAATGTCATCGGAAAATAAAAAAACGGGAAATAAGAGAGCGTTAAAAAATGATGGGCTGGAGATGACAACATACCTATGAGAATGCTGGAACATTCCGGGGAGAAGGATCGAATAGGGGAACGAATACAACTGTTAGCACAACTCTCAACATAAAATGACAAACTCACCTGAAAACAAGTATGTATGGCTGCAATTTTGGAAGTTGGAAAAAACCCTCGGAAAGAGGAACTTACTAGTGATCTCACTTACATGCATAGGTAATATAATAATCGAACCAATCACAAGTAGTGGTGCTACGATACGAAAAGAAACAAAAGACGAAAGGCCACGATAGTGAAGTTGCTATTACTCGTCAGATACCGCATCACCTAAACAAAAGCACATCTCAAGAGCGAAAACATGAAATTGTAATAGGGAGAAGAGTTCAATCATTTATTAGGACTTTTAAAATTTAAACATAAAAATGTATTGATTGCAATGGTCATAATTATATGGTTTGACTACATTTCCCAGAATGTCTTTCGAGCAACCTGGTCGAGCATGTCCCGTGGCCATCGGAAAACCCAAAGCAGCTTTGGTGGAGAAAGTCTTGAAGAGGCATCGCGCTCAAGAAGAAAAGATCCAAAGAGAGCGCCACAGAAAGTACTATTTGCTCTTGATGATGTGTAATGGACAACTTTTACACTTTATAAAAAGCTATGTTCAGTGTATGCTACCTTCTTGGACGAGCCCTTTCACCTACAAGGATTTTGAATGCGAAGTGGTGCTTATGTGGGTCGTGCGTGGTATTCACAACGACGCACGACAACGTGTGCTGTCGGGAGTTGGTGGAGGAAGGATGTGGAGTGGGGGGAATCGCCAGCGGCGAGAGATAGCCCAACGTTTGAGTGAGAGGTTCAGCAATGTTGCCGGGCAGTGTCTTCGTTCAACACCCTTCATTTCATAAAGTAGTGCTGGACTCGGAGGTAAACATCTGAGGCCTAATTGTAAGGTGTGTTCGCTACTTTATCGTATTCCGTTTGCTTTAGGTGCTGTCTGTATGGGTAGAAGCGCGGCGGTATGAGCGAAGCAAGGAGAAATTGGCAACTATTAACGAAGATGTCAACAGGCAAATCATTCGTCAACATATTTTCATAGAATAGGCAGGATACATTAGTTTAGGATATACCGCTACTACGCGTACAGGTCATTCGTGACTTGGGCGTACGGGCACTTGGGCCTGGGCAACCGCTACGAATTGCCCTCTTGTGTGAGGGCTGCCATCATGGAGGCGTATCCTTCACGTGACGGCCAATATGTGGGGTTCAGGGTTAGTTGTAACAAGAGCTATTGAGATTTTGGAAGTCCTGTGATTCCCTATGTTCAGCAATCGCGCGGTCGGGAAGCTCGCCTGGAATGTGATGATGAAGAATGGAGAGAAGGAAACTTCTAATGTGACTTGAAGTAGTTTATTGCAGCCATTTTTGCGTAAGATGAAGAGTGTTTCTGTGAGGTCTCTCTGTACAGTGAACTAAGAAACATACAACTCTCTCTCAACATCATCATCATCACCGTCATGACGTCCGCCATTCCATTTGAGGAGCCTCCGTCTGAGTACATCTTGGAAGATGTACTTACGCCATGTATGCTCTGCGGGAGTCTTCAAAACTTGTGTCGACTTCCTAGCGAGGAACTTCCTCTGCACTTGATATATCCTCACCACGTCCCGCTCTCCTGTGTCCTCCGCCAATCTGAGCGTATTCATGTGCATGGTGGACATCATGCAGTAGAGGGTGTAGGTATGCTTGGGGCTAAAAAACGCGAACTAGAGATGTCTCCACTTGAAGTAATCATTCTTTGAAACCTACAAGTACTTCTCCTTCCGGCAGTATATTCTGTCCAAAGAATTTTTGGACTCGCAAATAGAAGTACCCCCGAACGGACTGGCTTTAGCTAAGTCTCGTTGGAAAGACGGGGCTAAAGCCACCTCCCTCAACCTCTCGTAAGCCCTGCTTTCGAGGGTGAGATAGTGTGAGGTCGGTCCATCTGAGGGGTCATGCCCACACCTCACAAACGGTCCAGTCAAGTTCCTCCTAAACAACATCCGTGTACGCCATGAGCATTATCGACTAGACGCGTTGAATCACACCTGGAGGCCATTCGTGTATGTTCCGAACGTGCATGAGGCAGGTGTTGAAAATTTCCCTTATGAGACCTTCTTCAGCCCCCTTTCCGATCGAGTACCACAAGTGCGACTTAAGGTCTCAATCCACATACTTATAAGGGCGCATCGCCTAGTTTTGGAGACCTGCAATTTGCGCGAATTTTTTCTCGTTCTACCTCAAAAACGGCTCGGCTTCACTCACCTCTCGAAGCTTATTTCCTAACCATTTCGCCAAATGCCATCCGTCATAGTAATGACGGATGGCCCCAATTTCGGGCTCCATTTGTTTCACCAAAGCACCAAGAGCCTTGCTACGATCAGTTGTCAGGGTAGCCACAGGCACACCTGACAACTTCAGAAATCGAAGCCCTCTACGGAGACCTTCAATCTCCATCCTTCCACTTATACCCTCTAAAGAGACAGATTCCATGGCGCCGTATCATAATTTTTACATGAACACCTGTTTCGGAGCGGTGAAGTACTTCAGTGTGCACCACTAACTTCGTACGCGTATCAATGAACACAACCTTCCCGATTCAACGCTGAGAAGCCGCGACTATCGAAGGCACCATCCGCTGCAAATGCAGCCCAACACCCCTCTGAATAGAGATTTAGCATTCCAGCAACTGCCTTAGTGTGAGAATGTTACATTTCGTTCACCTACCCCGTATCTCGCGCGCACCTCATCCAGCACGAACTTCTGATGGCACTGATAAACGTGCTCAATAGCAGGTTTTGTCCACTTGAATACCTTTCTATAGAAAGACCTCGAAAATATGGCCATTCTCTAATTCTTGCGCCCATCGTTCGTAGCTCCTGAACGTGTGTTCTTCATGCCTCTTCAGCCCACACACACCAAATTCATGACTTACAGCGTAGCCCAGTCCGGTAGTTATGGCAGCAACGACAGCGGCTACGTTCCCCTTCAGAGTCTTTTCTTTAGAATGAGAGACACTGCGCTCTTGACTCTCCCATCGTTTCACGCATGGAGTGAAAGGGTCGCATCGTTTGCAAACGAATTTTACAAGCGCAGCAGTGCCCACGCCTACAAGCTCCGTTTCACTAAGTTTATGTCCACATTGAGGACAAAACTGGAACAGCTGCATCATAGTAGCCCTTTCACAAGGAAATACTGATCGAGTACAGCTGGTTTAGTGGCCCGGAGCAAGGGCTCAAACACGGACGAGCTGCTTGTCGAGGAGCTGTCCGACTCTTCAGAAGAGTGGTCGGGAGACCACTCGGACACATTGTCAACCTCTGCCTCGTTTGCGTTCTGAACATTCACTTACTCTGTAACTATAACTCTTCCAAGTCCTCTTACAACTAACCACTTCTGAGCAAGAATCGGCCGACTCTTCATCTACCTCCCCTGCCGTAGATCCCTTGTCACCGTTCTCTTCTCTTGCATCTTCTGGTGCTTCCCTGGGTTCCCTTGAATCTTCACCACCGTCGGCGCCAACATGCATCACATCAACCTGCACCAAGGATTCAGAAAAGAATCGATGGTAGAAGCCTGTTCTCATACCTCTTCTGTGACTGGCCATACGGCTGTTGAATAGTAGCGTTTCAGTGCATCGTTGAGGAACCTGCTCACATCACGTGGATGTGATCAGAACACTACCCTGAACTCGGACTCATTGATGCTGTCCAACATATGTCCTCAGTTAATAGGAAATCGTACATTTGCCATCCTGTTCAAAACATCCAACAGATGACTAGGTATGTCTCCGTCCGTCACAATACGCTGTCCGGCCATCAGCAGCAAGGATCATAAAAATGGGAAACTCTTCTTCCGACTAATGCCATTTCCGCCAAGAAGTATTGCGCCTGCACAACGACTTCTACTTTGCTCACAAGTAGGCCATATGTGTTCCACTTACCGCATGTACAAAGTGAATGTGGCAAATTTTTAACTTAGGCCTCGTTATGGCTTCTGCGAAAGAACGTGCGCTTTCAATGTCCTGTTGACCGGCCATAGATAATGAAAGCAACAGGATCATGTTGGTACTTTTGACCATCGAAGTGTACCTCCCTTCCGCATTTTCCAACACATGCCCACAGATCACACACTTCATTTCAAAAAATCCCCTGAAATGCTGCCTACTCTTTCGATTCGAAATGATGCTTGAACTGTCACAACAAAACCATCCTTTGATAAGAGGGTAAGGCTGGCTCTGTTGATGACAGCAATTGTTTACCAACACATCGCATGTGGTAGATGTACAGTAGCGCCAAAGTCTTCGGTGGAATACTTTTTCGGCTGCAACTTTTTTTGAGCTATTTCCCTTCACTAGTTGATATGTTTTAGAGGCAAATCTTTTTCATTGGAGAAAAGTATTACTGTTGAATTGGAGAAAGAACTTAGGAAGAACGAAACATTTGACACTATTGCACTATTACAACCCCACTGGGGGGATGAGATGGGCCAAAGAATAATCTTCGCTGAAACTTCTTCTATAGAGGGCCAATGGCACATGGCGCGAAATGGCGCCAGCGCCAAAAATGAATATCATATTCGTGATCAGGACCCTCGATAACCCCCATAGCAGAAGTTTCAGCGAAAATTATTTTTTGACCCATCTCACCCACTACTGGGGTTGTAATAGTGCAATAATGCCAAACATTTTACTAGAGATTTTCGAGTATGACCGAATTCTACGTAAATTTAAAATCACTGTAGAGGTTTTAAAACCGACAGAACAACAGGAGCACGATAAAAAATATCGAGCAGAATCACTGCTTTGTTTCTGAAGTTCTAGAGTTCTAGAGTCTAGAGTTTAGTTTTACAATTCTGCTTTATCATTTTCAATAATGCCATGTTTGGAAATTTTTCACAGTTACGCGGGGAAGGAAACCGTTTTGTGATTTTCCAAATGAGCTGTTCTTTGAGATTGTTCTCGCTTTCGGTCTCATAGAAAACGGGCAATAACAGTCGGAGAGGAAGGTGTCGATTTTTGTTTGCTCCGGTTCCATTTGTTCCTTTGATATCAGAAGGGGTTTCAACCTTGCGATAGGGCATTAGTCAAAAGCCAGGAACACTGCAGATTCCAAATTCATGCAATTTTTTTCTATTGTTATGACTCGAGGAAAAACATGCATCACAACCACGATCAAAACTTTCTCATCAAAAGCCTTCCAGTGTCCTCTAGTTCTTATCTCAAACGATCGCGAAGAGGTGGGAAGGTAGTAGTACAGCTAAAAATTACCCAACGCTTTCTCTATAAATACTAAACTATGCGCGGAGTTATGGAAACCTAGTTTCTCCACTAACAAAACTAATCTTCTGGTCTTTTCTATATCCATTTGAATCCTGCACCCCATTGGTATAAAGGGAAATGTTGAAAACTGGAAAATACTGTCATTAGGGCATTCAACTCGTGAACCACTTCCAATGTGACACCCCTATGGAAGGAACAACATTCTCCCGCAAAAGCGAAGGACGTCACCACTAAAGGTTAATGGTAGAATTTCAATTCTTGTCTCAATGAACGCTGTGATTAGTGGAGAAAAATCGCTTCCAATACATATCACGAATTAAATTGAGCATCTCAGAAGGAAAAAGTTACATTCGAAAATGTATTCCACCAAAAACATTTAGGATTTCCTGAATGAGACCTTGGCATGTATCAGAGGAAGCACGTGCTAACACATTAACAAAGGGACGGAGAATGAACTGCGCCCAGCAAACCCAGTACAAGATGGGACAGGACTGAATGGGTACTATGGGACATGGAATTCCGTCCGTGACAACTGTATGATCTATATTCGATCTTATAGTTGTCACGGAATTCAAGATCACTTCATTATTTTGACAGAATGTAAGAGTTACAAGGAAACAGTTTCAAAAAAAAACATAATAAATCGAATAAGATATAGTGAACCGAAACAAGCCAATAACAAATTAGAAATGGAAAATTATGACAAACAACAAAAATTTCTGCAGAACCTACCACACATCATCAATTCCTTCCTTTCGCAGCATTGAATCTCTCGAAACATTCCTCTTTTGCAGCCTTCGTCGTCATCCAAACCTTAACTAAGATTAAGTCTACTAAGTCGCTCTGTCCTAGTGAACCACACCCTGACACAATTAGGTCGACGGACTACTTGAACTCGGTCCTTTAAGCTGCCTCACTCGACGCTTTCGTCTGCGCTCTCTCACCTTATCAGCGGCTCATGACCACTGTGATCTCACACATTCAAACTTTTGCCACACTGTAGTTGGCTCACCCACCTCGGAGTCCCTCCCCTACAAGGCTTAGTCCTAGGGCTCTCACCTCCCTCCTTGGGATTTGGAGCCGAGCCAGGCGCCGTTCTCTGATCGTCTGTGCTCTCCGCCATTCGTGGCAGGACCATAGAAGAAAGTTCAAGTAGTCCGTAAACCGAACCGACACAATTTACGGCTATGCACTTAACCGTATACGAACTACCGATATAAAAGAATGAAAGGATAAATCATCGCATTTAAACAACATAGCTGAATACAGTATTAAACACCGAACACAAAACGCTTACCAAATGATTCTTGTAGTCATGCTTCCATGATTTCCGCAGCATTCAGTCGCGCGAACCGATTGAAGGCTGTTTTACATGAAACACTTTGAACCCTGAAAACTTCTACTATGAAGATGAAAACGACGTTTTCAAAAACCAACACAGTCGCTTCGAAACATGAGCGATATAACGTGCGTAAATAAGCTTTTCCAAAACTTTATCTTCTATTAAGTTGTACAAATCACAGAGAAAAATGGATACAATGAAAAATGAATACACGAATACTGAGAGTAAGATGAAATAATCACGGAATTAGCAAACATAAACAACACGCAACAGCTGATGGTAACGAGTGGGAGGGGCCTACCTTGGCACGGGTGCCGCACACCCCTGGGACAATTCGTCCACCTGATGACTACGTCGACCGAGGCCCTGCGCGCCGCCCACTGCCAACGAACTTAATGATGGCCCCATTTTACGTATTCATAACATTTCCGGCTGCTTCTTCTTCACAGCCATACTATTTAGCACCCCCTCTTTCACTCCAGACCTGATCAATCCTATCGTAATCTCTTCGCTTTTCAATCCTTAGTCCTCACTAAAAATAATCAAAGGTCATCTTGAGAAGTCCGGGAAGTATTATATTTCGCAATTTCTCTAAACACATCGCAGTTATTAATGAAGTGTTGGAAATTCGGAATTCCTAGTGCCTTGTAACTAAATCCATTTTTGCATATTAGACAGGAGAGGTCGAATGTATGAAAGCTGGATTAAGAGACACATAAGGTAGCAACAAAGCCAGTCCCCGCCCTCTCTGCATATTCTGATGCGACATGTAAACAAAGAATTTTCAACAAAGAAACCCATCCTCGCTATGACGTAAGCACTCAAGCTCCTGAAGTATTCCACTTAATTTGCTTAAATTCCGGTTTCTACGAAATCTGCGACGTAAAACTTTTCCGTTTCATGAGACGATCGGTTAGTAAACGTCACGGTTGCGCAGGTATGAAAATGATAAAACAGCGGTGAGCACTGCTGAGGTCAGATGGAACAATCTCTCATATGCCTTAACAGTATAAAAAAAGCTTCGCTACCGTTTAGTTTCGTTTACCAAAACTTTCCCTGAATAATGCGGTGCAAGAAGCAAATAAGTCACATTTTGGTCTGGTAATCGCTTCTTTCATCGTATTATGTTAATTCGGCTCCGAGAAGTAGATGGACTGAAAAGTGGAGAGGTTGGCGATGGAAGGAAGTGTATTGCCGTTGGTGGGTGGGGCGTGCGCCGATGTGGGCGTACTTATTCACGAGCGCCGTTATATCCCGGTTCCAATGGCTTGGGATCCGGGGAAAAGTGATAGAGTCCGACGCAAAGAAAGACATGCTCAGAGGGGGGCAGCGTGCACGCAAGTGAGCGGAGTTTGCCAGACAGATTTATGAAATTATCGATGGCTCTGTTTTATGCCACTACAGTCCCGTGGGAAACGAATGCGTGCGCAGCTAGACTAGTAATACATAAATAAGCAAATTTATTGGATGTTCAATCAACTGCAAAATGCGCTTATATGTCAGTCCCTTAAAAAATTGTTTTGTAAAAAAAAGATGTAATAACTTCGTATAGCATACATTTGCGCAATGTAGAAGTTGAGATTCTGTCCCCACTCTATATCTTAACAAGTAACTCTTCATGAATAATAATATTAATTCATCTCACTCGAACATTTGTGAGGTTTTATTTGAGCAAAATGAAGAGCAGAAAAAAAAACAATATTTTAGTGCTAAGTCGAGCAGATCTCGTCGTTGTAGACCACTCGATCTCCACAATACACAACGAGCAGCTTCTTTTTGCAATGGATAGACAAGATGTTCCTGATGTAAGTATCGATGACCAACGAATTGTCGCAGCGCTTGCCAACGAGTCGTGATTTCAAACGGCCAGAGTAGCTAAGTTGTACGGCCGCAGTTGGAGAATTACGGCGTATGATGTTATTGTTATTGCAGTTATATAAATGTGAACGCTAAGAAACAAGCAATACAACTGAGCAACGACGGATAATCCTCCCGGACAGAGCGGCCTCACCAGGAATGGTCATTTGGTCAGCCCGGTCGTTTGCAGTGAGATGTATGTATATATATAGTGATGCTCAATTATGTGTTCCTCGTCTGCTGAGCTCCTTAATGAAAGGAATTATGAAGCAAAAAGCGCAGGGGCTGTGGTCGAGGCTCACGAAAAAGAGGTCAGGGGATCAACTCCCTGGCGAGTTTGTTCTTTTGCCGTTTGCAGTAAGATAGCTAGGAAGACTCCTAAGCATCGCTAGTCCATAATTAAGAGTACAAAGAATTTGATGGAAATTAATAACGAACTTGGGCAGCATCGCTCCTCACCACTTTGGGCGCTTGTAGCGCAGGCGCCAGGTATTTTTTTCGAACAAGTATGATATTCGTAATCAGGGAGCCAGACTCTCCCTTTCAAGTAAACTTCTAGCGAATTCTAAATTTTGACCTAACCTCGAAAATTTGGGCAGTCACTTACTCACCGATCCACCAATCCATTACAAAAGGCTGGCACTTGGGTAGAATAAACCTTTCCAACACTTTTCATAATAGACAAAAATTGTGTCTGGCTTGCCCGTCTGCATCATCCAAAGATCTGCAAAGCATTTTCCTAATACAACACCTTCTCTCCCCTTTCCCCCGTCGTCCATGATTGGTCAACCCAAAAAAGTGGAGTTTGAGGAGTGGTAATCCCATCACTGCTCCGCTTTTTCTCAATTAGTTCATCACCTCAGATTTGGCGAAAAACTCGTTTTTAGAGGTAGTTTGATCCCCTGAATACGAATATCGTACCTACTTGCCACGGAAAAGCATAGCACCTGCACTACGGGCACCATGGGCACTCACAGACAAGTAGTGCTTAAATTTAAGAGGGTCTGCTTGCAAACTCTTCGTAGATGTAGCGTCGGGCGACCGTTGATAAAATAACGATTCAAAAAGGCTTTTCAGCCATGTTGGAAAAAAGCAAAACAACACCCCCGTAAGGAACCGAATCCGCGACCACTGACTTGAGAAGCAAGCCCGCTACCAGCTGCGCCACTGAAGCTAACCCCCTTTGCCTCGGTTCTCGTTCAGATTTTTTTATAAGGAGGCTATTATGTGATTGCAGGCAAACTGAAATCAAAGGGCGGCAAACAAAACCCTCCGTAACTCCATTTGAGAAGAGTTTCAGCAGATAGTGAAAACAAATTTGAGTACAGCGGCTCATGTTGCAGAAATGTGCACCTCATTTCATTTGGCCGGGTTGGCCTGATAACCTTTCCTTGTAAGGGGCACATCACAGAAATCCACTGCCACAGTAATCATCCATGTCAGCCCGCGTGACCACTCATGGACCATTTCGGTCTATTTTGCCCATTTTGACATTCTCATTCTCATTGACTTTACGTATCCGACGTATGTGACTTAGGGCTCAGCGTACAACATTACTAAAATTTCGATTATGAGCAGTTTGACTGTCTTGAAAAAAAGCTATTGGCAGAAGATCATTGCTACGGCCATCAGTTTGATTCTAGACTAATGCATCCGTGAGCAAGTGAGATGTCCAGAACCATGTCCTTTAGACCCCAATTTTTGGGTACTATTCTGCTAATAGTTGCAACTGGACTGCAGATCTCGTGGGCAAAGGTCCAGCACCTGTGATTCGCCATTTAAAACCTGACTTCATCCACTGCTATTTTTGGGCTGATTTGGCAATTGAGATGACCAGCCACAAGAGAAGCGTTTTCGCTCGCCTCATTTGAAAATTCCGCCTTGTTCGATGCTTATGAGTACTTTTATGTTTTAAATGTTTTCTTCCGCGGGATTGTTCTGGGAATACCGTAGCTGCGATGCTAGCTTTGAAGCGGAAGCAAGAGGGCTCTAGCTCTTCCACTTAGCCCACCATTCTGCAGATGTGTCTTCATGTTTGGATGATGATCTAGTACTTTTCTTCTTTTTCTCACATTTTCAACTTTTCTGTCCGCTCTTCCTTTCGTAGTTCTCAACAAGAAAGAAAGGAAAAGTGCCTCTCGTAATAAATAGTGTTACATCGCTCGCCACGGCTAATATGCTTTTAGTGTTATCTTTCACACCAATTAAAACGAACTGCCTTATTTAAAAGGATATTTTATCATTGGGTTTCAGCGAACCTAAAATCGTAACGGTAATTTATTCATTATGAAAGCTATAAAAGTAGTGAATGTCCCACTTAATGCAAACTAAAAAATATACGTTGTTACATACAACATTAGCCAGTGTTATTTCTGCAGGTTCCAGCATACAACCTATAACAGAGGGAAACATTATAAATTATCTGCATTTTTGATAAATGTTCTACTCATTTTTTTTATTTACAACCTTTGTTCAGTGCTAGAATGAAAATTAAAAGTGATTGATCTACTCCCTTACCTAATTTAATCTGGATTCGCAATACCCCCTGCGTTGCCTCCTGAGCTTTGTTTTGGCCTAAGATCCAAGCGCATGAGCTCAAGATCCATTTATTATGTATAGTGAAACCTTGACCTTTAAGCAGAACTATATGTAAAAGCTGGGTAACCCTTGGAAGTTTATGGTTTATGATTTATGATTTATTATCGGATATCCTTATACAGTAAGTGGCAAAACAAATACAAAGCAAATTTCCGACAAGTAAGATGAGAAAAAAAGGAAAAACCATCAAATAAGGGCATATGGGGAAGGGAGTGGAGTTGGTGCGCAGAAGGGCAGTGGCCGCCAACACTGCAAGCTCCTGAGTGGCGAATGAGAGCTCCGGATACCAGCTTAGTAGGTCCGCCAACTATGCCAAGATCCGACTCCCAGAAGTCTCAAAAGGGAAAAGCTGACCAACAGAGAGCAAACCAGAACAACAAAAGGAAATTAGAACAAAAATTCATCACCTGTATCACCTGTCGTCCCGTTGATCATCGAATTGCTCGAGCGGGCGCCAGCAACGTCTCCATTCGTCCCTGTCGCGTGCAAGAGTTGTCCAGTGGACCCTCCTCGCTCGAGGGACACGGTGTCCTTCATTCCTTTCGTTCAGAGCTTTCGTGAAGAAGTCTGACCATCGGGCCGGCGGTCGTCCAGGTGTTCGTTTGACGTCCCGAGGGATCCAGTCGGTAACCGCTCTGGTCCAACGGTCATCGCAAAATCGCATGACGTGTCCGGCCCACCTTATCTTCGATTCCTTGGCGAAAACGGCAGCGTCCCTGATCTTCGATCGTTGGCGTAGTTCGGCACTCCGGATTCCCCTCTGCACTTGCGTGTATAGGGTTACTCCTAGCATCGTCCTCTCGACAGCGCGTTGGATAACGCTGACCGCATGCTCGTCCTGCCTGCGCAGAGTCCAAGTCTCTGAGGCGTAGGTTAGGGCAGGAAGGACAGCGGAATCGAAGAGGTGGGCACGGAGCCGGATGTTCTTCGTCTTCTTCACTACTCCTCGATGTTCTTATACGCTCCCCAAGCCGCTCGTTTCCTCCTGCTCAGCTCTGGAGCTAGATCGTTCATCATATTGATTTCCCGACCTAGGTACACGTAGCTGGAGCATTCGGTGATGTTCGTTCCGTTGAGCGTGAATGGGGCATCAGGAACCAATCCGTTTCATAAACATCGTCTTCGTTAGGTTCAGCTGTAGACCAACCTTACCACAGGCGCAGTCGAAATCAGCCAGCATTCGCTCCGCTTGCTCGATGTTCGGCGTTATAAGAACGATGTCGTCAGCAAAACGAAGGTGGTGTAGTTGCCGGCCGTCGACCTTCACTCCCATGTCTTCCCATTCCAGTTGACGCATGACGTTCTCGAGAGCGGCGCTGAAGAGTTTGGGCGAGATGGTGTCGCCCTGTCGGAACCCCTCTCTTGACGTCGATGATGACCTCCTTGTAGAATGGTGAGATTCTGGTCGTAAAGTTGCTGTAGAGCTCACGAAGAATCTTGATGTACTGAGTAGGGACGCCCTGGTTGCCCAAGGCTTCGATGACCGCTTCTGTCTCCACAGAGTCGAAGGCCTTCTTCAAGTCGATGAACGTGAGACAAAGCGGCATCTTGTACTCTCGTGAAACTTCAATGAGTCTTGTAACCGTGTGGATATGGTCGATCGTGCTGAACCCTCTTCGAAACCCTGCTTGCTCGCATGGCTGTCCTTCATCTAGTATTCTGCCGATCCTGTTAAGGATGACTCGAGTGAATAGCTTGTAGATTACAGACAGCAGGCAGATTGGGCGATAGTTGCCAATGTCGTCCAAGGTCTCCCTTCTTGTACAGCAACACGGTCCTGCTGGTTTTCCACGGAGTGGGTACCTTGCATTCCGACAGGTAGCGCGTGAAGAGTCGAGCCAGAGTTTTGATGATGACTGGCGGCGCATTCTTCAGATGTTCCGGTTTGACCCTGTCGAGACCGGGTGCTGTACGATTCTTCACCGACTTGATGGCGTGTCGGACTTCGGAAGAGAGTACTGAGGGGACGACGTATCCATCCTGTTGCAGTTGATAAGTGGGCAGATGGACATGGCTATCGAAGAGATCCGAGTAGAAGTCGTGGATGACTTTCTCCATTGCCCTTCGGGATGCAGTAACTGTTCCATCCGGACGTCGGAGGCAGGTCATCTTGGTCTTGTAGCTGGCAAAGCTTCGGCGGGCATGCGGATGCTCCTCCCAGCCTCTGCTGCTTCAGCTAATACTGCTGCTCTTCGCTCCTTGAGATCTTCCTTTATCGCCTCTCTGCATAGCTTCGCAAGCTCGGACGTGAGTCGGTGATTGCCTGCAGCTCGTGCGGCTCCACGCTGGCGTATCAGTTCGAGAGTTTCCGGAGACAGACGTCCCTTGGTGACTTTCAAACTCTCTGCCTTCTTGCCACAATCGTGAAGATGTTCAACGAGCCGATAGTACTCCTCGTCGATGTTTTCGATGACGGAATCCTCCCATAAGCTGACGAGGGAAGCGAAGTGATCCCAGTTGATGACTGACTGTCCTGGGGCTTCGCTTCCTGAACTTCGAGGCTCTCTCAACACGCATCGAAAAGTGGAACTTTGCGCGGAGGAGACGATGGTCCGATCCCGTGTAGAACTTCGGAACAACAGCGACGTCGGTCAGGCAAAACCTTCGATTGAAGATGATGTGGTCTATCTCGTTATGGAACTGTCCATCAGGTGACTCCCAAGTCCAACGAAGGTGAGGGGCTTTTGGAACTGTGAGTTACCATGGATGGTGTTGGTCGACATGATAAACTCCGACAGCCCTGCTCATTCCATTCCATTCCGTGAGTACCGATGTGAAGTTCTTCAGCCGTTCTTCTTGGGCCAATCTTGGCGTTGAAGTCGCCGACGATGACCTTGAAGAAGGTATGATCTTCCCTGTAGAACTTCTCCAATTCCATATAAGAATGCTTCGTGTTCTTCTTCGTCGTAGCTGGATGTTGGTGCGTAGGCGACGAAGATTGTCAAAGCAGGAGTTGAACCACATCTTCTCAATCTCAAACGTCCGATTCGGGTCGTAAGGCTTTCGTACGAATCGATGTTTATGGCCAAGTGCGTGTTGACGAGGACACCCACACCGCCAACGCCTCTGCTGTCGCATGTTCCAAGGAACAGTTCTTCTCCAGTATCGAAAACGGCGTGTAGCGGGCGGTGCCTTCTCGTCTCGGTCAGTCCGATGACGTCGTACTTGATCTTCCTGGCCTGCATCATCAGATCTTCGATGTGAGCTTCGGATGCAAGCGTTCGTGCGTTGAAAGTACAGATCGCCATCTTAGTCCTTCTTCGTTTAGGCAGCCTATCCGGGCCCTGAGATTCTAGCAGCCTCTCCCGAGCGGTCCTACCCAACGCTGCCGTATTGGGGGCTCCCTCAGGTTCAGGGGAATGAGGCCCATCCATATTGCTGTTTTCGGCATATTGAAGGCACACGAGTAGCTTGCCAGGCTCTGTCGTGTGGGCTAGGATAGACCTCCAGGTAGTTAGCCACGCTATCCTGGAGCGGAACAAGGGGCTTATTTTTGGAGGCGGCCCCGAATCGCCTCCCATGTACTTCCCAGTCACTTGAATGCAAGCTTTTGGCTGTGCCGACATGCAGGATACCAACCGCACACACACAGAGCGCACCACACACGCAAGCATGCATGGATGCGCCTGAGTGGAGACAGCTGGTATGAATCAACACAGCACTACAGAAACAGGGAGTCCATCCCCTGAATCCACCTGCGTCTCAGGGCAAGTACATGGTGGCTTTTGGTCCGCGATTTACCCCCTATCCGCCACCTGGGGTCGCGCCACGTAGCCTCGCCACCAACCGGCTCGAGATCTTTCAGTGAGAGAGGACCCTCAGTGAAAGAGATCAAAATTACGGCGAGCAAAAAAACATAATATAATAAAATCTATAGTCACGAATTCAGTATCGCTTCTCTGCCTCTTAATTGTGATAAAAGTTCAGTTTCGTATCCTCATGATCGGAACCAACCCCGAGAAACCATAATCTTTCTCACTTTGCTTCTAAACGAACTAGAAGAACTAGAGTTAACGACAGAAGGTGGTTATTTCATTCCTGAGAGTGATAACCCTTCGTGAAAAAGAACTTCGAAATTCTGCAGAATTAGTTTTTTCCCTTCAGAATTTCATAGCTATGACCCCTAGTACGACCAATTGTTAGAGACCTTTTGAAAGAGAGCATCAAAATCTCCAGGTCTACCAATCCAGAGGAAAGCTTGTAAATAAATTCATAATCATATAGTTTACGTCTGAATTCCAGACAGTCCTCCTTGAGATACTTCAGTCTGTCCTTGTAAACGAACTAGAAGAACTAGAGTTCGTGAAACAACACTTTACGAGCGAAGATTCGCTGAACTTCGCTTAAACTCTCTCAATGAGTTCAACCATAGAACGAGTGAAGGGACTCCACAACTTAGGGCAGTATTCCAATATGGGCGAACATAAGTGGCAAAAGCTGGAATAGCGTCTCAGGGTTCCTTGAAGAAAAAGCGCGCAGAATGAAGTTTGCTCTGCAGTGCGCTGAGTGAACCACTCTGACAATATAGTCATTGAAACACACAGGGAGCGCGAATAAGAAATGCCCAGATCGCAAACGACATCAGGTTCTTTGAGCTCAAAGCCATTAGTTGTGAATCTGAGAGAGCACGGGGAGGGAGGTCCTGAAAACGTACTGTTTTCTCAACAGAAATGCCCAGCCCCCATCTATTTATAAGCCCCCGATATGGCATCAAGCGCAGCTTAAATGAGACTATACCAGTAACAAGTAAATCTTGACGTCATCGGAATACATAGTGCACAAAACCCCGGAGTGGACACCCTGGCAAGTCATTGACGTACAGAACGAAAAGCAAGGATCTCAAGCAAGAGCCTTGAGGGACACCACTGCCAGTAAAGTATACATCGGAACAAGAACCGTTAAGGACTACGATGCCTGTTAGAAAGGAACGACTTTATAAAATTGAGGAAACAGCCGGTTTTTCCAACACAACACGCCTCAATTTGACGAATAAAAGATGCAATGGTACAGTGTCGAAAGCTTTCGAAAAATCCACGTAAGCTGCGAAAACAGATTTCTCTTTGTCGATAGCGTGCTGCTATTTCAGTATAACTGAAAGAAGCGCTGATGCAGTCGACTTTTTTGGAATGAAACCATGCTGGCATGGCGATAAAATACGCTTAAATGAAAGAAAATTCCTAAGTTCTGTTTTGATTTGTTCACACGATCCCTTTCCCCATAACCTTGCTACCAATCCTGAAGTGAAGGCAAACAGGAAGGCGCTTCAATCGCAGGTACCGTCACCCTTATCAAAAGTATCTCTATGAAAAAAATGTCACGCAGGAGTATCACCCATCAGCGCCTTGAGAAATATGTAAGGCAGACCGTCTGGTGTGGTTGAAAATGGTGTAAGGAAGGTTTTTTAAAAGACGGAAAACGTTGTAGTGGTTGAAATCAATCCAATCTAGAGTGGTATCAGGTAATGTAACACCGTCTACCGGTAGTGCACTTTCATCCTTATGAAAAGTTCGAAAATACGCAAAACCCGAGCTTTGTCAGAGTCAGATTTACATACTGCTCCGCTAGGCGATGAAATAGTGTAGACGAGGAATCCTTGTGCCTCGCATTACAGTAGCTCCAGAATCTTTTCGTGTTATTACAGAAAGCAACACGTTCTTCATGCCTGAGTTTTAGTCTAGCTAGTTTCCTTTAAAGTAGACGGGATAAGTAAAGATAGCGCGAACTACGCACGCAGTTCCCATTTTTATATAGTTGCTTCACTTTAGTCTGGAGCGCTTTAGGTAAGGAGGAAGATTCAAAGATCCGCTGGCCTTCGACGGAGCGGAATAAAATTAGAAATCAAGGAATGACAGAAGTCAACAAAAATGAAATATCAGTCATCTATTTTTTACAATAGAGTCAAAAACATAGTGCCATTCGATTGAAAGAAGGAGGCGGCAAATGGATGTGTAGTCACGTTTAGCACTAAACGAAGGTAATAACTTTCGAGGTATTCGAATTAATCCTTCTATTTTATAAAGCGCTAACTTTGTGTGTCGGTTTGTGTATCTGTATGTGTGTGTGTGGTGTGTGTGTGTATGTATGTGTGTCCGTCCGCAAAATGAAGTGAGTGAGAAGGAAGCTCATGGGATAAACAAACCGCTAACAAATCGGGTAGCTTACAGGATTTGAGATATCAATGTTTTGTAGCAGGATAGTTGTGATAACACTCTTAGGGCTATATAAACACCTGCTTAGCACACTTCCGTTCATTCCACATGGTGCTGCAGTGGCAGCTGGAGGGCAGTGGAGAGAGGAAGGGAGGATGAGGAAGGGAAGCGAAAAATCTACCGTCATATCATGATTGTGTCCCTTCTACTGTATGAAACACCATTGTGTTGCATACGCGTCACTTCCAGGTGTTGGTGTCACAGGAGGAAGGGACCATAGCGGAGGATAGAAAGCTTGCGCAGGAAAGGAAGGTCCCGGCGGTTGACGGGGGACTAATCTGGTTTTAGAATAAAAGAAGCCACCGTAGCCATGATCCGATGTCGAAAAAGGAGCCTGAACAGAATTGCTACCAATGAGAGGAGGGCTCCCATTATAATGAAACGAGATCCAAGGTACTACAGTTACGTGTGGGCTCAAGCACTATCTGAGTGAAATTGTGCGAGTAAAGAAAGTTCAGAAAAAAGAACTTTGCTTACTGAGGCCCCTCATGCTTGAACCTTGTTCCAACTGAGCCCATGGGATGTCGAAAAAGTTGAAGTTGAGTGATGATATCAGGGAGGAAGGAATATCAGTTCTGACCAAGGCTACTGCACCACCACCAGGGGTATCTCCGTTCCTATCGCAACGATACACGTGGAAGGGGTATTGCGACGGACAAGGTACTTCAGTGACTGCTTGTATGGTTTGCACCACGTCTCAGTTATGAACAGACCAGAAGGCTTACGAGACAGTAAAAGATAGAGTTCGGGAAGCTTGTTATTCAAGGATCGAGCATTGAAGAGAAAGAACTTGTTGACAAACCGACGGTTACGATCAGAAGCGCATTCTGGCTGCAACTAAGACGCCTGGCCCTGTGGGGACGTTGAATGATAGGCAGAGCACTGCGAAGCAGCATCCATAGATCCAGTCAGAGTCTCTGAGGAGGACGCCGGTACTTCATGAAACGAAGAGGGCGAGCGTTTTGGAAGCTCCCTGGAATTTTTCAACTTGCATATCTTGAGGTCGCGAGCCACAAACTTAAGCTTCGCCCAGTTTAGCATTCGACATTCCCGCCTGCTTGCGCAACGCCCGATCCAGCTCCAGTTCTTCTTCTGTGTAGTCTCGGCGTGCGTAGGAATGGACGAAATGCTTAGTTAGGCTCTGGCGCCCCGACCTCATGTGATGTAGCAGTCCATCTCTCACGAGATGAGGTCGTTCAGGGTGCGTAGCATGTAGCATGACAAGGATCCATTTTTGGCTAAACCTCACGTTATTTTCGATGCACAGTTCACTACGACCTTTTACTATGCCTATAGTTGACGCCATGAATGAAACACACCACGTTTAACAAGTAAAAACTGCAGTTTCCAACAAAATGATTTTCACTCCTTTTTTGGCATTCAGAAGGCCATTTAGCGGAAATGGACCATAGATCTGTGTTCACTGCACCTGCCCCTATTTCATGCAAAAAACCGTTTTCAAAAAGCGCTCCACGCCCTGAACGACCTTCCCTCGTCAGAGCCTGTGAGGGCAATTCGATCTTGATGATGCGGCACGAATGACGTCCTTTGCTCCTCACAGCTGGATCACGGCGAGCCTTTATGTTTCCCTAAGAAGTTCCTCGATCAGCTCCTTGTCCCCTAAAGACTGAACCGCTTCCTTCAAAGCCTCCGCGTCAAACTTCCTGGTCGTCAGCTCGTCGCTCTGCTCTCCTATGCCCACCCACGTAATACGCCTGAGCTTTTCATCATCTTCTCAACCATCCGCTCTGGCCTTCACGATTGTGGAATAAAGGTCTTCTGATCCACCGGGCTTGATCTTGAAGAGCAAAATAGACGCAGTCCTCGCGAGCGGGATGCGAGAAAACGATTTCATTTTGACGAGCGTTAACTTCATCGATTTTATCAACGAGTTTAGCCAGCGATTAAGCGAGGGCTTTTTCAAGCCCATCAGCGCAGGAGACGTACTGATCCATCATCATGCTGGCCCATAGTGGGATCTCCTTACCGTTTCCTGTGTCGGACGTTTTGCGCTGTGATCCACGAGCGATATATGATCGATCAAAAAACCTTAACGGACTGTGGGGCAAAACGAAGAAATTAAGGCCACCCAGTGTGTCTAATCAGAAGACAGGGAGAGTTACTTTGAGGCATGACGATGCTACTTCACAAAAAATTTGATTGAGTAGAACAAAAGAGAACGCCGCCACACACCACGACGACAAGATGACGATTTTATTAGTATGGCAGACAATGGGCAGCCTAGGTGGAAAATTCTCGGAATACTAGGATCTCCGGCGATTTGTTGGGCCTGTCCGCTTCCCCGCTCCATTTCTATAAAACACATGTTGCATGCGTTTAGGGGTGCTATTGTAGCACACCTCCATGGGGTTGTTCGAGAGATGGAACGCTTCTCTACGAAAACTCTGAAACAACGTTGCGGCTATTATATTAGGTTGTCCGAAAGCTTTGCCCATTTCATGTATATGCTGTGAAATCTCGGAAGGAATAATTTTCACATCCAATGTAAAATATATGTTAACCCCAGTAAATGATCTCTTAGGAGCATCCCTGCCGCGGCATTTCGCAGCGATTATAGCTGAGGAAATCGGCTTTGTGTGGAACCACATGTAGCTACTCTTCATTTTAAGCCTAGAAAACGAGCCAGGAAGCGATATGGCAAGAGCCCTACGTCTTGCAGTAGAGCTCCAGAGTGTCTGTCACGACAT